>CM076249.1:7384685-7577185 GCA_038380765.1 Odontothrips loti
GCTATAACGTTTTCGTGACGAGTTAGCGGCGATCCGTGAGGCGGCCTGCAAGGCCGGGGACACTTTCCTCCTGGTCCTACGGGGGTACTGGGGTACTTGTGACCTGGAGGCGCCTAGCCTAGGGTGCACGGGGGGTGCAGGTAGGGCTCCCTACCTGTACAGAGCGCACTGACGGGCTGCTGCTGATTGGTTACCCGCTATCAGATTGACGACGAGCTCCCGTTACATAATCGCTGGGCCGGGCCGGCCCTCGGCGGCCCAAGGCCCCCCCACGGCGGCGCGTGGACCGTCAGAGGAGCACACTTTGGTGCATAGAGAGACAAGAGGGAGCGAAAGGTGCGCGATTAGGACCAATTCAGGGCCCCGATTCGCTCGCTGGTGACACGGGTAGAGGGAATTCCCGGGAATAGCCTGGGCGCGAACTAATATACCCTATTCCCTCTCTCACGCACGGACGGGCTGTCAAATCGACAGATGGTCCGTCTCCTTTCTCTCTCTCTCTCTCTCTCTCTCTCTCTCTCTCTCTCTCTCTCTCTTCATGTTACGGCTTGCCGTCTCTGGAATGACCTAGAAATTTATTCTCTAATCAATGCAGCACCATCATTCATAAAAGTAAAATTAAAAAGACGAATAGTGAACTCTCTAGTCTATAGCTCGAGTCAATAGCCTATCTTTCTAGTCCATGGCTGGCACAGTGAGGTCGTTGATTATTTTCTCCGCACATTTGTAAGCCTGTGTTGGGGACTTTGGTACCAGCATGCATCGCGTTCTAGTACCAATTTGCTTTGTATTGCTTGACAGTTGCCTCATGTGCTGCCATAAACTGTGATAATTGTAATTTTTAATTTATTCTCTGTAACTAGTCACTAAGAGCGGACCTAGCCGGAGTGGGGCTTCCTAGCCCTTTGGAGGGTCCTTAAATAAATAAATTTCAAATTTCTCTCGGTCTCTGACTCTGTCTATCTCTGGCCCTGATGTAAACATCGTCCGCCTGCCCGGTCTGGCCGCGCCCATGCTACGCCACTACTACCAACAACTACATGGCCGAGCCCGGCCCCGACGGCGGGACACAGCGCGAGCGCGCAGAGAGCGAGGGAGAGGGAGAGAGAGAGAAATCCGTGAGCTAACAGAATTCGAATACAACAACTTTCACTCGAAGAGCGGTTGTGAGTGGCACTTGCTTTGATTCCGACCTGATGAAGTGGCGGACGGACGCGCTTGATTCTTCGTTCTAGGACAGGGAAGTCCACAAAGCGTTGAAAATCAAATCCGAAGGAAAAATTGGAGGGAAACTTATTGTGCGTAATTAAAAATCGGTACGACTTTTTTTACTTTAATTTCTTCTGCGTTATAAATTGGAATCAAATTACAAGGTTTTGTGACAGACATACACCAATGCGGGTAAATATATGTTATAAGTATATTTACACGCCTTATCTTTAATTGAGAGGTGAAATGACAAAGATTCTTAAAGGTGACTGCTACTGCTTGCCAGGATTAGCGTCTCAGGTCAGGACTTTTCGTCGACGACAGTGGGGCCGACAACAGCGGGGCTTCGCGGGGAAGGCGTTCACTGATTTGAATTTGCGAGGGAAAGACGTGCACTATCGTCTGCTACATAACCTACAATGAGAGTGCGCAGAAACTTAAATTTTCGCATTTCTGAACCCTTGCCAGTCCTGATACACGCCCATATACGACCAAAACAGCAAGCGTGCGTTCTCATTGAAAACTGGATGGTTGTCAGGCATCAAATTTTTAAAAAAATGCGAAAAAATTGAGTTTAGTGATGTTAAGGCCAGTTAAGACACAAGTTTGAAAAGGGGCGTTCGGGGGATTCGACGAACTTTGACTGACACGAGGAAATTGTAGGAATATTAAATTACACAAGTCAAGCAGTTGATGTAGAAAACGTAAACAAGACTTCAATGAAATGGACAGAAATGATTAAAATACGCCAAAGAGATGAATTGCAAAGATTTCACAATAGCTTCTTTCGAGGTGTTTATGGTATGGGAAAAGGCCAGCAAGGTCCCAGGAGGGAATTCCATTCACCAAAAAGCCATGCAGAACGCACGGAGTTTCAAATATATAATTTATGACACAACCAGACGAAAATCAGCTGATTGTTATGAAAAACTAACCTGACAACTTTTCACTGCACTTTTGGTGAGGGGTTGATCCACAAACTGTTTGAGCCTAACACTCGATGCTTTTCTCCGCACTTGAGCATTTTGACCGATCTGACACAATTTTTCCACCCGAGCACACAACCGCACAGAACCTAAGCACGCCATAGTCCAAACTGATATGGTGAGCTGCACTCAGGACCGCGCATTGCACGTCTGCTGTTTCGAGTCCGGCGTTTTACTGGACACAAAATCACCGCCTTGCAGGAACGTTCCCCGTTGCGTCGTCTGCTAGGGGCTATCAAAATAGCAGACGTCCGTGCCAACCGATCCAGCCAACCGACAACCGACCGGCCAACCTCCCGTCAGCAAGCCGTGCCGTCTTTTTATTTCACTCTATTTGTAGGCTTGGATAGGGTCAAATTGCGATTTTTGGATGAACAGCAGCAGCATACACACCGCCGTTGATAAACCAACAGGAAATACAGCTGGAATCCTGGTGCCAAAGTGACAGTCGGTCGGTCGACGACCGCCTGAACGGAGGTCTGCTAGTTTGACAGCCCCTTAAAAAACCAACAGTCTGCCAGGCCTTGCCGAGGCACTTATAAAAGCACTATTGCTAATGGGAAAGCGCAACTTTTCATTTCAGAGAGGAAAAATGCGATTTCATTACAAAATTTGATTTGAAAGTAAAATCATTACACATCTTTCCTTTTGGGTTCAAACAGTGGTCTGAATGTTAATTTCTTCTGTGTCGTCCATCAATGTAGGGTTGAACAGATTGCATCATGTCTCTCTAGGGAGAGGACAAAGAAGAACAAGCAGAAACATGTCTGCTTCCATCATGTTGTGCCGTATTTCAAGTGCTTTAACAAAATTTGAAAATTCCATAGGATTATTTCTGGCTCGTCTTTTTCCACCGGGTACGTCGTAAATATATATTGCAATTTTGTATGTCCTCTTTGTGTCCTTTAATATTCTCAGATACTTTGTGAGAGGTTATGGTATTAATTCACATGAATGCTATGTTTGTTGAATGGTTGAATAAAATAATATAATAACTTGTGTTCACAGGTGGCCCTGATTTTGCTCTGGCTGGTTTGGAACTCCCTGCCAATCACACACCCACGTCATGGCTCCCGAGTGCCAAGGAAATTTTGGAAGACTACCTTCTGCGTGCAGTTCCCAGAAATCGCAGGTCCTTAGAAAAGCGTCAGATGAGGCGCTTTGGTCACCCAGATCATGTATGGAAAATGTTGTGGTTAAAGAAGAATTTGCAGTCGTGTATGCAGTGCGGCAACTTCCATGAGCCTGGTGTATTGTGCCGTAAGTTAACTTGCCAAAACTCTGTGGTGTTCTTATTCTATGTATTTGGCTTTTACTTCATCTATTCTTTCTATTTTATTCTTCTAGCTCATTGCTACAATAAGGTGATTGAAGAAACACATCACATCTCTGAAAATATTCAAAAAGTTCTAAAATTAGATCCAGTTGATAAAGATGTTATTGTATTGTATGAAAATGAGAAAGCCCCAGAATTCCATGAGGTACTTAATGGCAAATTTTCTGTCTCTGGCTTTCAGTTGTATATGTATGCTCAAAACCATTTTCCCTCCCTCCTAGGGCAAGCGAATTGTGGAAATGCAGAAGCCAAGACCACCATGGTTCTCCAAAAATCTTATGGAATCCAGCACCCAAGAACCAAATGACACAGTCAAGGAATTGAAGCCAAAGGATTTGGCGTAGTTATTGACAATTATTATGTATTTGGTAGTGTTTGTTCAGTTGATTCACTGCAAGAAGGTTTCATACCTTACAGTGGTGTGAAAATTGTCTTTTTATATGTAAATAGGAATGTTGTTAATAAATAACTTTCACTAATTTATTTATTTTAAATTTTTTTTGAGGGGGGGTGGGGGGTGGGGTAATTAGAACACGCAAATTGAAAAAATTATTTATTTTAAGAAAATCTCTAGCAGTACTGAGTAATTGCAGAAACTACTTTAAATGAAATCTTTTGATATGAAAAATATTACCAGCTCACTGGACAGGAAAATATAAAGTGGATGATTTATCCGCAAAACATCACAGAATGTCAAGGTAAATGGAAAGGAGAGATTGAGAGTCATTACTGTGTTGTGCCCTCAGTTAATTGGAACACTTATGTGACAGATTGAGCTCAGGAAGTAACACCAATGTCAACCTCTACAAGAGATAACAAGTTATAACAAAATATTCAGTGAATAGGACAACACCAAATAATTTCACAATCAGGCGTTTGGCCTCTTAAACAACCAGTTTGACTCTACTGCCACAAGTGCCTGGCCACTGCAGTCCACTCAAAAGGAAACCCTACAAATAATCCTGTAGCAGCCTAGACAGCTGTTATATGAAGAGATGATTTTACAAGGCTAAGTTATATGTGTCAATTAATAACAGTATTAGAGAGATAAAGATAAATCTTAAGATCAAATTGTGCACCGGTGCACCTATGTGGAAATTAACTTAGCACAACAACAATCAATAAATAGACATAATAAATCTGGTCATAACTAAATAATTAAGGATAATTATCCTCGTAAAGAATCACAGTAACAACCTACTTGGTAAGATTTATTTCTGATGAAAGGAAAACTCCTCCTTTAAGGAACAGCAGTTAAGGGTCACACTTCATTTGCAAGTGAAAATGGTTAAGAACACCCATTTTACAAATCACCCACAGCACAACAGACAGTTTGTGAGAAGTAATGTGAACTGCCAGTAACTGACATTTTAAAAACAAATTAATAGGAAAAAATAAAGTTTTGAACTTTAAAATATACACATGTAAAGTACTTAGTCTACATGATAACTACTCAAGTAAATTGAGTCTAGGACCAATGCACATTATGACACAAGAAAGCTATTCCTCTCCTCGTCATCTTCAAAGTGGTTCACAACATGATGGTGAAAATCATCAAATGAAACTGAACTTGGATAAAATCTTCCACATATAGGACATACTCTAACATTTTGAGCAGGGTGAGAATTATCACTATTATCAGAAGTTTCAGGAATTCTCTGCAGCTGCTCCTTTATTTCCTCATCTGCAGAATCTCCAAGAGACTCTGGTTCTGCAATGTTTGCACTTTCAAACCGGGCAGTAGTAGCAGTGCTGATTTTAGCAGCTTCTTCTAAAGCTCTGCTTTGCACATTTTTTGCTTTTTCCAAACAAGTCTGACACTTAAGGCCACCTAGAGCAGAAACACAAAAGAATATTTGTAGAAACACCAGCCAAGTTTCTCTAACACAAATGAGCAAAAAGAATTATTCATATTTAATGTGTTCTGCAGTTTACATACCATCTCTCAACTTCAATAAATTTGTCACAGCCGTTTTCATGTTCTCTTGCTGAAGAAGAAGGTCCTGTTTGATTGTGAGCAATGTGTCACGAAGTTGCTGCACTTCCGGAACTAACAGTGGATCCATGAGATCACCCTCTTCTCCTGTAGAACCATTAGTACTAGACATGGAAAATCCCAGATGGTCAGCACTAAATGATGGAGAAAGACCACCTTCTCGCAGTTCAGTCATCTGGAACAATAGAAACATTATCAATAAACTTTGGTCTATATCTTAGGATCAATCTAACAACAACTCTTACCTGGGCACACTGATCTTCCAGTTCAGATTTTTCTTGAAGAAAACTATTTATTAACTTCAGAGAAATTTCTTCCAAACTGTCTGTGCGTGGATCTAGACATAAATACACATCTGTTAAGACACATTATTAAGATTAAGACATCCTGTAAAAAAGGTGGCGAAATAATACCTGAGTTGTTGTTAGAAGAAACACTCTCCTTGCGCTTTGGAAGCTGATTGAGCACACTGCTTCTAAATATGTCTCTTGATGATGAAGTCATATTGACCCCGAGCTGAGATTGATTCAAATTTCCAGCAGCTGAATGACGATTTAGCGTGTCAGAAATCTTTGAGAGCTGGCTTCCCAAAGACTGGTTTAACTTAGCAGACTGGGAAAGCCTTGCCCAGAGCTGTTTGTTCTCACTCGTCACCATGAATACATGATGAGCAAGTTGTTGCTTCTGCCGCTCCAATTCTGCTATTTTATCTTGCATAGCTTCCATCTCTTCATAACCTCTCGAACAAACACCAACATCTTCCTTCCTCTTCTGCTGTCGAAGATTTGAGTTCTCATCTTGAACTTTAGCTAACATTTGCTGTAATCTTTGACACCTTTCCTTCATAGTTTGAAAAGCCACTTCCAGAGCATAGCGAGATCCAACTATGTCTTGATTGCTCAGGGCTGACATGTTTGATGACTCACACTCGGCCATTATTAATCTTGATCACAGAATGACAGTCGGTGCCAGTAGCATCCTGGACAATAACGGTAAATTTTGGGGGGCCAGCATCAAGAGAAACAAGAATATTAGTGATCAGCCACTTGGGATCTCATGATATGTTCATTAGTGTTTCAGAATCAGAGTCACGGCCCAACCTTCCAGGGACAAGTTGGTTACCTATCCAGCCAGCAACTCATACTGTAATGCGAGCGTCACGTTAGTCACTTGCACAAGAAGATAACGAAGATAAGGATGGAAAAGTGGAAAACCCTCTCTTCCAACCAAACCACCAAACACAGCAAAGACGAACAACAACAACGACGACAGGTCGATACTCGAAAGAAAAAACAGCTGATCAAGAGTCGAGTGTACAGTGAGATATCGAGGTTGTTTCGAGCTATCGCCATCGCACTAATCTGCGAATAAAGCAGCATTTATGTTGCACGCAGTACTAAAGTTGAGTACGTCATTTTCGTCGCTCACCACAGGCATCGCCAAATAATTTTAAGGTGGGTTTGTGACCTATGACCCTTTCCATAATTTCACGGTAGATTTAGCTTGTTAAACTTCTTTGCATGTAAGATTAGTGTCTCTGTAATTCTTTGCACGAACTGTCAAACTTGGGTTTGTGTGGTTTGATTGTTGTAAACTGATCCAGGTAATTTTGGTCTGCCTTTGAGGAGGCCTTGAGGTAAGGATAGGGATAGGATTCGGCCGGGACGTCCCTGGGGGATGAAATAATAGGCTGTGGGAAAGGGGAGGGGATATGATTGTCTGGAGTCGAATTGAGCGCCTTCTGAACAGTTATGAGTATTTCGCCAGACTGTCTGACGTGGTTTTGACTTATCAGATCCTATGACTCATTCATTCTATCTTCCTGTCTCGCAGCACCTTGGCCGAGCCGGGTTTCATTTACGTGTCAGCGTTTGCAAGAGGAGCTAGAAGGACGCCAAGATGAGTTTACAGTGGAGCTTGATCGCAGGCTTCTTGTATACAGAGCTTGTGGTGGTGGTTTTGTTGCTTTTGCCAGGCATTTCACCATCACGATGGCAAAAAGTTTTTCGCTCAAGATTTTTGAAAGCTCTGTCCAATCAGGCTTCAGTGTATTTCACTGTCCTGTTGGGTGTGCTGTTTCTTTTCCTCTTGGATGCTCTCAGAGAAATGCGCAAGTATTCTGGAGATCCAGCGAATACCAAACATGAATCTCACCAGCATTTGGATGCTGAAATGCAGACAAACATGCGTCTGTTCCGAGCCCAGCGCAACTTCTATATTTCTGGCTTTGCCCTTTTCTTGTGGTAAGTGTGACTGTATAAGTTCACTAGGATGAGTGTCAAATTCTGCCTTGAATGAGACAGTTAAAGTATTTATTTTGATTTTAGAATTCTAACTTTTGCAAATATTTTTTTTAGCTTTGTTGTCAAGCGACTTGCTACTCTGATCTCCATTCAAGCCCAACTAACAGCGGAGAATTCTGCTGCTCTCCAGCAGGCACGATCTGCCACAACAACTGCCAGGAACATGATGGTTGGAAAGGGTGAGGAAGCTCAAAACACCTCTAATGAGGCTTCTGCACAGGTCAAGGGGCAATTAAAAGAGAAGGAAGACCTGATTTCAAGTCTCCAGGATGACCTGAACAAGAAGTCTAAGGAAATTAAAGAGCTGCAAGCTGAACTTGAGAAGAAAAAAAAGGTGAGAGGATACTAAAGTTTTGATTTCCAGTTGCTCCGTTATTTGGTGTAAAGTTTTAATGTATATCCATTGTTTTCCAGAACCATGACGCCATGCTTTCACAAAATGAAGGACTGTCCCGTGAATATGATAGGCTTGCAGATGAGAATTCTAAATTGCAAAAGTTAATGGAATCAACAAACAAAAAGGATGATTAATGTGAAGTTGTCAAGTTGATTGATCCTGTTTAATTTACATAATGAAAGAGATCTGTTTGCATTGGAGGCTGATTATATTACTTGGTCGTTCAATTTTTGTAACCCTCAATTGTCATGACATGGTTGTAAGAACTACTGTATCATTATGGTACTTGTGATTGATTGGTATTCATGTAAATGTTTCTTGGGACTGAGTAATTGTAAAGTAATCGAGATGTGGTTGGAAGGATACCTGATATTCCCCTAATTTTGTACTTAACTTGTCAACATTTTTATTAACATACTAATGTCAGCTTCATAAGAATTTCATTTTTCAGAATAGTATTTTTTAAAATAAAAGGCATAAGAAATGCGACTTTTGGTGTGCTTTTTGATTTTACGAGTAATTGTGCTTCATTCCCTTCATATGTGGTCTAATACCATTACTTGAGCTGGCAAACAATTGCAAGAAGGCAAACTGAAATTTGCAAAGCATTGGAAAGCTTCCAACATTTTGTGGTATGTTCTCATTGAATGGTGCTGTTTTAAACCTATGTGTATTGTAGCTCTTGCCTCTATTTTTGGTTGGGTTTTGGCAGTAGGGAAAGGGATCCAGCTGTGGAAAGTTATTATATTTAATGATGTCTGATAAGTCAGTGAAAGCTGATGCTTTGAGCGTCGTGTAACATTGTAATAAACTGCCTGTGTGCTTCAATTTTAAAGCTGAATCCCTTTTGTGTAGTGATGCAATGATGCAACAAGGTAAAATATTAAAAATCAAATTCTTTCTTTTCCAATCAATTTACTTTATACCAGCCTTTGAGGGCTGTTAAAGTAGCACATCCAACTTGTTGGTCAGAGTATCTACTGAACCAGAGTGCACACAATTGATTGATAGAAGCCCATCCTTCCGTTTAACACAGTTCTTAAAATTCCTTCCACATGCACACCAAACAGTAGTGACATTCAGTAATCAAACACAGAAACAACAGGATTTCATAATCTCAGCAGTCAAATTAATTTCAGACACTGATGGTTAAGATTTACACAGACTAACATTCCACAGGAAGTTATTCATTAATTGGTGACCTTATGTAAAACATGACAGTTTGTTTGTTCCACTTCTCTCCCAGGAAGTATACAGTTAAAATTCATTATCATGGAATCAAACAATACAAAATAAACCAGTCTAAAATATTTCATTGCTTTAACATTTTTTAAATCACAACAAACTTAAAATGGAAGATGATGAAAATGAAATGGAATGAGATATTAAACAATTAAGGAACCAGAGAAAATTGACAACCAGGCAGCCAATTGTAAAGAGAGCAATCACAGTTGTCACATGGTTAAAAATGCAGAATATTTCTTTGATAACCAATGCCTTCTCAGGAGCCAAGAGATTCTTGCATTTCACTAATACTATACATGTACTCATGAAGATGCCCCCCCTACCCCTTCTATAACACTTAAATATGCCTCATCTACAGGTCACAATCCAACATTTGTCCACACAAACATTTAAAATGGCCAAATTTTAAAACGTTAAAATATGTTAAACAAGTTTCTTGGGCTTCTCCCAGGGAAAGATATCACGGCCAAAATGTCCATAAGAAGAAGTCTGTTGGTAAATGGGATTTCTTAGGTTGAGTTCACGAATAATCATGCCGGGACGAAGGTCAAAGTTCTTCTTAACAACTTTGAGTAACTCTGCTTGTGATTTGTGGCTTGTTCCATAGTCAAAAATGGTAATAGACAAAGGTTCTGCAACTCCAATGGCGTAGGATACTTGCACAAGGCAGCGTCTGCAGGAGTAACAAATTGTATGTAGTGCCACTTTCATTTATTTATCAAGCACTTGTTGAAAAAATCACATAGCCCCCTAAAAGGATTAAAATGTAAGCTTACCTGCAAAGACCAGCTTTGACAAGAGACTTCGCTACCCATCTGGCGGCATAAGCAGCCGAGCGGTCAACTTTAGTTGAGTCTTTGCCTGAAAAGGCTCCACCTCCATGAGCACCCCAACCTCCATAGGTGTCTACAATGATTTTTCGGCCAGTGAGACCAGCATCACTCTGGGGTCCACCAGTGATGAAGAGGCCACAGGGATTTACATGGAACACTGTCTTGTCATCAAGATACTTTTCAGGGATAACCACTCTAATTACCTGTATGAAAACATATGTCAGTAAAGAAGTACAAGACTCAAAATTTTTGACAGACTGAAAGTACTACACAAACCTTTGTCATAATTTCATTGCGCAGTTCTTCTAGACTTATTTTATCTGAGTGTTGAACAGAAACAACTACTGTGTGAACCCTTTTGGGAATGCAGACCCCTTCTTTGGAGTCATACTCACAAGTGACCTAAAACAAAAAGACAAGGAGTTAGAGCAACAACTTAATAATACTATACTCATTACTGACACACAAATTACCTGTGTTTTAGAATCTGGACGCGACCACCAGAATTCTCCACTACGTCGAAGCTCTGAGATGCGTTGGTTGAGACTGTGAGCAAGGACAACCGTTAGCGGCATGCATTGCGCCGTCTCGTCGGTAGCATAGCCAAACATAAGACCCTGATCTCCTGCACCAATGTCTTCTTCACTACGATTCATATGAACCCCAGCAGCAATCTGTTCTGACTGTTGATCTAGAGCAAGCAGTACACTGCATGTCTTGTAGTCAAAGCCTTTGGATGAGTCATCATACCTGATAAAAAATAGCACTATCAGTAAAATATATCTATTGTAGTTACACAAAACAAAACTTAGCCCACCAAAATATTTCAAATTCTGAAACCAATGAAGTTTACTCAAGAGGCAGTAAGAATACTTACCCAATGTGCTTTATAGTGTCACGCACCACACGTTGATAGTCGACTACAGCAGTGGAATTGATTTCACCACATAGAAGCACCATGCCAGTTTTAATGACAGATTCACAGGCTACCTTTGCATTAGGATCTTGTTTCAGGTGAGCATCCAATACGGCATCACTGTTGGAATAAATAACATTAAAATCCACTCCAAAGTGGAGCAAAATCAAACAAAAGCCATCTTCACTGACCTGATCTGATCACACATTTTGTCCGGGTGTCCTTCACCAACGGATTCTGAGGTGAAGAGGAAGGTATCACCCTCATGCATCTCAGAATCGGCGTGCCCATTCATGTATCCATTCTTCATGGTTTCTGGCATTTTGAGTTTTGGTCCAAGAGTGCGAGTGAAGAAGGGAAGAATCTCAAGCTTGAAGCACAGTGGTCCCGAAAAGAATGGAAACACAGAGCTTGCCTCAGTGGTGTGCTTGAGCAGATGGAACAGCAGACTGAGTGTGTTGCGACGGGTCTAACTGTCGGTATCCTGTGACAAAAATATTTCAAATAAACTTTCCATTTTTTATAAATTAATAAATTGACAGCTATTCCTATAAACTCAAGTTCCAGATTCTAAACACTAGACACTAAGGTCTGACTAGAGAACCAAGACCAGCACATACACATAAAACGTCACTATTAGTTCCACAAGAGCTCAGTTTCAAGTCTTCACTCTAGCTGGCCCCCCAGCTGACTGAGGCTCTGAGGACCATAACTGGTAGATACAGATACACCCACCGATCTCTTACCCCCACCTTATCTCAACCTCTCCACACTCAAGGCCACAAATACATCTCAATAGCCAGAGCCAGAGCTAATGCCAGTCTCAACAGAGCTCAGTGAACTGGCAGTTTCTTCAGTTAACTTGAGGTAACCACTACTGTAATTTACTGCAACCCAACAGCCATGACTCACACTTCATGCAACATGACGCAATGTGCCACAAAAATGATCCCCCCCCCCCCCCCCCAAAAAAAAAAAAAAGGGCCTATCAAGGACATTCCTATAAAATTGGTAGGACCTTGGCATGAAATAAATTTATTGTTATGGAACATATGAATAATTCCACACCAAAACAAAACATCAACAAAGGCATCTGAAATTATGTTGTCACCAGGCTGATGCATAACTGCACACATCACTCCTCATTGTTTTGAGTGAAAGCAATGAGACAGTAAGTTACATAAGTATTGGGCATCATTAAACTGACTTCAAAGAAATTAAAACCCTGGGAAACAGAAATTCTAGGATCAGCACAGACCATTTCCAAACTTAATGAAATCATGAATGAAAAGTACACAAAAATTAACATCACCGCCATGACCATACAAAATATAACAAGATTAAAAACCACTGTAACAGTACCAGCAATGGGCCTAAGTAAGGACCCTTCAAATTTGAAGTCATGTGTGTACCCAAGTTGAGCGCATTCCCCATTAAGAGACGGATTTTCATACCAGAAGGGAGACCAGAATCGCCAAACAAAGGCAAAACGTCGGTACTAGCCGATAGCCAGAGCGGCGCAGACAAACGCAATGCCCAAATTCACACGTGATTTTAGCGACACAGCGACGGTGCACAACATGCGCGTAAACGCGCTCAGCTGATCGAACTCCAAACACTGACCAAATTCCACTCCCTGTGTCGGGAACCTCCGTGTTTTCAGAGCACCACACGCCGACTAAAAGCGTCCGCCCTCTGTGGCAACGCACGGCGCCAAACTCGACATGGTCTGCGGAGGAAACCACGTTCCCGCAATACACACATGCGCCAAGGCACGAGCACGCGTAACATGCGCTCACCCAGATAACCTCAAAAGAGACGCGAGCAAAATGTGCACCCGACGCTAAACTCGATTTTCCACCAATCCAAGGAATGCCGTGCAACCAAACTCGGCGCAGGTCGTGGGCGGCGTACTTAGAAGCGTAAAGAGTGCGTAATCACCTCGGAAAGGCGAGCAGAAGCGCTGCCGTTCACTTCAGTCAGACGTCGCGGATACTCAAACAGCTCGTCCCGACGCCATGAGCTCCAAAAGGACACGAGCGAACCGAGCGCCGAGCACCGAGCAGCGGACCGAGGGTTCTCGATCTCGACTTCGAGGAAGGGGGAGGGGGAAAGGAAGGGGAGGGGGACCGGAGGGGGGGGGGGACTCGCTGCCGCTGCCACCACCCGCACGAAAAAGTCCCAGCGCCCTCGCGGCCGCCTACACTTGTGCAGGGCTGGAAAAATAAAAAGTGTCCAACAAAGCGCGAGGAGGGATCCCGTAGAGGAAAATTCCAGCTCAGAAGGCCGCGGAAGAGGCTGGAAGTTGGTGTCCGCGAGGAAATATTATCGACCCGCCGTCGGTATTGCTGCCAGCCTACGCACGCGGAAGACACGACACGCGTGTGGAGGAGCTACATCACGAAAAGACTTCGGTAGCTGCTTTTTGACCTACAGCTATGCCTTTTGGTACATTTGTAGTTTAGACCCAAATGGAGGTTTTTGCCCGTAGAGGCATTTGAAATTTCACTTAGGAAAAATTTTACAGCACCTCAAAATTTCCATGGTGCCTTACGGGAGGCCCGGGTAGGCAACCCACAGTACACGGTCGCCAAATTCGCACTGTTTTCACAAAAATGTCACTAAAAGCAGGGTTTAAAATGCCTGTAGACCAGTGCAATATTTCTTAAATAGTTGTACAGGTCCTACTGAAGGATTTGAGCCGCAGAGGCAATCAATTAAGCCCCAGAGATGCCGTGGGGAAAGAACCTTCCTTTGGGTCAAAACTATCGATGTATCACATTGGCATCGCGGGATCTAGGAGTGCAGTATCCTTCATATTTATGGCGAGCTCCCCGGGCACTACTGCGGAATATTGATGAAGGCGGACCCTTATTGTGTAAAAGCACACATCGTGCGTGCTTTCCAGGTTCAGGGCACCTGCAGCTACCAATTAGGACCCATTTCGACCTAATTTGAACCGCGTGTTATATACGGTTTAGAACCAAGTGCTGTAATTTTGGACAAAATCGTGACTTTGACGGTCCTTTTCGGCTCTTCTCTGGACCGGTTTGGGTCCCACGAGTGTTTTAAATCCATCCATGGGGCCTTTATAGCGTGCCTGCAAAAGTTCATCCGAAAAAGTCTTCATTTAGTGCCGGTTTTGCGGTAAAAACGCTGGGAAAGCGGAAAAAGCTGCTCCGGGTGTGTTGTGTGTTGCCTACCCAAACTCCCGTAAGGCGCCATGTTAATTTCAAGGCTCAAAAAAATAAATCCTAAGGTAAATTTCAAATGCCTCTTCGGGCAAAAACCTTAATTTGGGTCTTAAGTACAAACGTACCAAAGGGCATAGCTGTAGGTCGAAGTGCAGCTTCTTTTGATGTAGGCGCGAGCAGCGCGTGCTCGTGCGAACTCTCAGGCTGGGCGCCCTCCAAGGGGCGCCTCGGGCGTTGGACGAGTCGCGTCGCCTTCGAACAAGTTTCGGATTGTTCGACCTGTGATCCCGAATGGCAGCTGGCGTATTCCGCAGCGCACTCCTCGTTGCACTGTCTCTGTCGCACTCGTGGGGTGCTGCGTAGGAGAGCGAGAGAGACCCCTGGCTTGAAGTGTCTGCGGAATCAGCCTGCAGCGCAGGCATCAGCGCGTTGCCCGGCGGGACTCTGAGAAATGTTCGGTGCAGGTGGGGACGGGGAGGGGAGCCCCGATGGCGCTAAATTCGAAACTGGGCGAGAAGTCCGGAATGGTCCGGACACTGCGCACCGCACCGGCTCCGGCGGGATGATGCCCACAGCCTGCCCCTGCCGCAAAGGCAACTGCACGTGGAGCTTTCCCTCCACTCGGGACCGGACATTGGGTCATAAGCCGTCGTCGATCGCCCCCCGATTTAGACACAAAAGAAGCACTGCTTCCGTGCCAGATGGCACGTCGCACTAATCCAGCGTTTTCGGGCTTTTGTCGTGCCGTATGCATAATGCAGGTGTCCCCCGCCCATCTCCCCGAAGTGGCAGCCGCGGCCGGGTCGGACGTTTCGTGTCACTTATGTGTCGCCGTGCCGTCCCGTCTTTTCCCACTTCCTCTTTCCTGCCGACCAAAGTCTAGGACGAGACATGTAATGGGCTGACGGCAGCGGGCAGCGTCCCTCAGGGCGACAGCTCACCCGCCACGCCACCGCACGCCTCACGGGCCCAAGGCCGAATCAACCCGCCCTCATTTTGTTTGGGTGCGCGAAGCGCCAAAGATACGCATTCGAAAGCGTGTTCTGTGTTTTTATTTTTCCGTCTTGGCGTCCCCAGTTCGGACGCAGTCCCTGCAGGGCGGCAGAGGGCGCCGCGTTTCTCTGCGGGGGAGCCACGCAGGACACGGGGGGAGGGAGAGGGGGGGGGGGGGGGCAGCACTAAATTTAAACACCCCGCCGGCGCCACGCCGCCGGAGCAGGAACCAGGGTGCCCAGAACCCCTTGGTGCCCCCCACCCTGCGCCAACGTATAGCTGCGCTAGACAAAGTACTGGTTCTCTTGCCTAGAGCCCTTTGCCCCCCCCCCCCCCCGTTCCCATTCGCTGCTCACAATGGGCGCGGGGACAGTTTCACCCCGCGCCGCAGCCGCAGCCGCAGCTTCCACCGCGTCACACGGCACCCCCCCGAAAAAGAGTGTGTTTCGATCTCGATAAGTTCACGGTCAATGGCGAACACTGATGTGAGATTCAGCACTTCCAGGCCGGCGCGCACGCCGGACATTTCTCAACGGCGCGACGGCGGCGCTGATTTCAAAATCAGTGGGGCGCGGTGGAGGGGCGGCGGCAGCGGTGGTGGCGGTGGTGGTGGTGGTGGTGGTGGTGGTGGTGGTGGTACACATTCTATTTCTTTCTCTGCCTCTCCGCTGGCGCTGCGCTTCGGCGGCTGCGGCTGCGGCCTGCACCGACGGCAGGCGACACGAACAACGCTTCTGCAGCACACATGCTGCAGCTCCGCGCGCCCCCGGGACGCGGACGTCGACGTGTCCCGCCTCGTGTTCCAACCAGGGCGGCAGCGGTGGCGGCAGCGGTGGCGGCAGCGGAGGCGGCAGCGGTGGCGGCAGCGGAGGCGGCAGCGGAGGCGGCAGCGGAGGCGGCAGCGGAGGCGGCAGCGGAGGCGGGGGTCAGCCTAGTCAGCGGAGACAGAGGCCAGGCCAAAGGCCAACGGAGAACACCGCAGAGGGGTGTTATCGCTGAACCCGCTTCACTGCGTTCGTATTCGGTTTCAGATTAATCACCGCGCCCCGCCGCCGCTCGTACCGTTGCATTGTGTCCTGGTCGTGCTGCAGCCGGGCCGTCGGCCGTCGGCGGCCGGTGCCGGGCCCAGAGACCCAGAGACTGTGCCGCCCGCCCGGCTCATCTAGGCTGCATGGGTCACTCTCTCTCTCTCTCTCTCTCTCTCTCTCTCTCTCTCTCTCTCTCTCTCTCTCTCTCTCTCTCTCTCTCTCTCTCTCTCTCTCTCTCTCTCTCCCTCTCTCTCTCTCTCTCTCTCTCTCTCTCTCTCTCTCTCTCTCTCTCTCTCTCTCTCTCTCTCTCTCTCTCTCTCTCTCTCTCTCGCTCTCACCGTCACGGGTCGGGACGGCCTGCTGACGGGGGGCACTTGACGGAGCACCTCCAAAACTCTCTTCTCCATTCACCCCTCTCAAAAAAAATTAAAAAATTAATAAACTAATTCTGCTATTTTTCTATCGATCCTCCGAAGACTGCGCACACGCTGGCAAACATTTGCGCAGATTAGCATGTTGGCGCGTGGAAATATTGTTCTGATGCACGCGGCCCGTGGCCCTCCGGCCGCGCGCGTGCAAGCGGTTCAGTGACCGGAAATGAGCGTCGTTGACGACAGAGCGTCGAGCGTCGAGCGCCACTGTACGGACGTGGACATGAGACGTGGCAGTGACCCAATGCCCGATTCGCTCCCACGTCGTGTGCGCCATTAAAAATGTTGTCATTTTCTTGAAAAGCCTCACTTCGGTGGTCTTCCACGCGCTCGGCTGCAGCTGCTGCAGCCGCTGCAGCCGCTGCTGTGACAGTATCGGATGCGTGCGCCTCCCGGCGCGGCGGTCCGGTCCGGTCCAGGTCCGGGGTCCGTCCTGGGGCCCGGGGGGCGGCGGGGCGCCCGGCAGGGTAGGCAACATCCGCGTGCGCAGCACACCTCTGTCTCGGCGTTGCCTACCTGCCACCTGCAAGGCGCTCCGCTCCGCTGTCTGCGATAGAGGTTTCCAACGAGGCTTGGAAACGGAAGCTGAAGAACAAAAACCATTCCAGAACGGAAAATATCGAGAGCAGGCATGAGAAAATCTTGATGCCCAAGTGCCGTGCCAAATTGCCAAATATGCGGCCTAACCTCCAAATTCCCTCGAAGTCTCTCATACCTCCCTCGAGAGTGTCCGGTCTGGAAGTGATTTTGCTCTTCAACCTCCGTTTCCACGACAAAGTAATTTGCTCTTCAACTTCCGTTTCCACGACAAAGTGATTTTGCTCTTCAACTTCCGTTTCCACGACAAAGTGATTTTGCTCTTCAACCTCCGTTTCCACGACTCATCAGAAACCTCTATTCTGACGCCCCGCCGGCGCTACGGGATTTGTGAGCGGCCGCCCAAGGCCTGCCTCCACGACAGCTGGCTGATTCCGCAGACACTTCAAGACTCTCTCTCTCTCTCGCTCTCCTATGCAGCACGCAGCACCCCAGGAGTGCGACAGAGACAGAGCTTCAGGTCCTCGTGGGGGCCGCGCGGCCGGCCGGCCACCGCCGCGGCTACCGGAGAGCTTCCGAGTCATCAGAAAGTGTGTGCGCCTGAGCATCGAGGCGCGGAGCTCTGCTGCGCCGCGTCAACGCGCCAGTGCTAGTGCGACCTGGTGCACCCCCCCCCCCCCCTCACACATACGACTAGCAGGACACGTGCGTTATCACCCGGAGAAGAACAGCCCGCGGATGGACGGAGGGACGGACGGCGGCCTCTGATTGGTCGGTTCTTCGGCACGTGAGGAGCACCACTCCCGAGGGGTAGCTCAATAAAAAAATAAAAGACTAATAATAGGAATCAAAGTACAATCGCTCAGAAAAAAAATTAATCAAAAAACAGTCAGAACAAAAAATCAGAAAAAGAGGGTCGGAAAAACTGGTGGGGAAGACATAATGACAGAAAAAAAAACACAGAACAAATATGTCAAATAGGACTTTGTGCGGTTGTCATCGGTTGCCAAGCCAAATGGAAAGCTAACGCGCACGCACGCGCACACACACACACACACACACACACACACACACACACACACACACACACACACACACACACACACACACAGACACACACACGGCACCTCGCGGTGTTTGAACGGCGCGATACCGCGACCTCAGCCATCTAAGGGACGCCCGAGATATCATTTACAAAGTTGAGTGCGCGGCGCCCGGACAGGGCAGAAGGCAGGGCGCTGCGGGTGGCGCCTCACGACGCGCGCGAGACTTATCGCCTGCGAAATCAATAGATTACGACTCCTGTTTGGGAGTGTACGCTCTGCTGGCTCCGCTGCGGGGCGGCCCCAATGGGCGGCCCTGCGGCCCTGTGGCGCTGCGTGGACAGCCAGCAGCGCGTGCAGCGCGTGCCCATGTCGTTGTCGGGAGTCCTCCCTGCATTGGCAGCGATTTCGGCGTCGGTTTGCCGCAGCACGCTGGTGCCAAACTGTCCCGTGCAGCCGCTGTAGGACCCTCCAGGCCCCCTTCCCCCTCCCCCTACCCCGGGCAGTGGTTGAACCCGCGGCAACAGCGAGCGCAGTTTTTCAAGATTCAAATCTGACCGTTTTGGTCGCGGGGAAAAATGATCGCGTATGCGGCCTGCGCCGCGGCCCGTAGCCCGTAGCCGCTGCTCTGACCGTGCACCTGGCGCCACTGGCGGCACAGGCGCCACACGGGGGCCGCTATCTACCTCAGAAGGGTCCCGTCCCGTCCCGCCCTCTCGCCGCTCCGCGGCGCGCTCCCTCAAGGCCTCCGCCTGCTCAGCCTGCGCCCGCTATCACTTGGCGGACTCGCATACGCGGACTAAATGACGCGGAAACCCCGAGAGGACCTCCTCCACTCAACTGGCGATTTTTGCGCCGAAAAAATAAAATAAAGGTGACAAATAAAAAATCCGGATGTGAGCAGCGTGAGTCGGGACGCGTTCTCCGCGAATCCACTACTGCGAATAAACTCAAACTCGACATACTTACCTCATTAAAATAAACCAGACCGGGCGACAACCTGAGAGCCCGCAGAGCCTGCACAGCCCGCAGAGCGGCTCGGAAGCGGCAGGAGCCCGGCCCGGCCCCGGCCGGCGGCAAGGAGGCCGGGTTGTACTTGGCGGCGGGCTGCGAGGGAGCGCTCACAGACCTCGTGGCCTTCCTTCGGATCGGAACCTAACTGCAGGCAGAGCAGGCACAGTGTGTGAGAGTGGCGCTGGAGTTCGGTTAAGTCTCTCTTAACGGCATTTTTTCCCATCTAAATCACCGAAGTACATCACGTGTCACATGGTTTCCGGCCCCGCGGGCCCAGGAGCCCAGGCCACCCCGGAGCAGTGCGCGGTGACACACTCATAACCAGAAACAAGTTCCCACGCGGCACACGGCGATGCACCTGAGTCAACACGGTGTCAACGGGTCGGGGGTCGGGACTTCCCCGCCGTCACCCACGCAACACTCCTCTACCCGACGTTTCCAGGCGAAGCAGCCGACATATCGTGAAGGTTCTATCAACACGGCGGCCTTCGTCTAGCCTTCCACTTGCCGAGGACGAGGCTCGACGGGAGAGGCCCCCCCCCCCGGCCCTCGGCTCCCGGGCCCCGGCCGTCCTGGCGTGAGGCCAGCCTCTTATTTCGTATCGACAGAGATAAATAAGACAGTTGATGGAAAGGAGCGAGAGAGAGAGAGAGAGAGAGAGAGAGAGAGAGAGAGAGAGAGAGAGAGAGAGAGAGAGAGAGAGAGAGAGAGAGAGAGAGAGAGAGAGAGAGAGAGAGAGAGAGAGAGAGAGAGAGAGAGAGAGAGAGGAGATGGATGTCGAGTCGATGCTGTCACGCCTGGGCGCCCTGGGCCCTGGGATGCCGCCGCCGGCCGGCATTTCAGTGGTGGTGACGTCGCCGTCAGATCCGGCCCCGGCCCGGGGGCCGGCGGCTGGAGGTCGTGGGGGTCCCGAACACGTCCACGATAATGTCGCGAGCGCAGACCTCATCTTCTGGACAGTCCCGTCGTAGCGTGGGCGCCTGCTGGGTAGGCAACCCCGACCTCTGCATGCACTCGTGTCGTGCGGGCTGGCCTACCCCGGCACCCACAGGCGCTCAGCGTCGCCCATCGCAGTGCTGGGATGAAAGTCGGACGTGCATATTGAGCCGCGCTGGTGTTGTTGTGACGGCTAGGCTGGTCTAGACTGCTCTAGGCTGCGCTAGGCTGCTCTAGGCTGCTCTAGGATGCGCTAGGCCCCGCCAGCGGGCGGCGGCGGCGGCCTCCGCGGCTGACCGACTTCGCAAACGAACGCGGCGCGGGGGGTCGCGGGCCACGATAACTTACTCGTTACGCCTTCCCGTGACTCTTTCCTTTTGTCTCAGAGTGCGGGTGCGATAGGGGACAGTAGTCAACACCCACCCAAACACACACACACACACACACACACACACACACACACACACACACACGGCCGGTCCAGAGTTGTGCCCCGGCACGGCCAACGACCCGTCCGGGGTAGTCCGGGCGGAGGCACGCATGTACCTCACCGGTCTGGTCTGGGTCTGGAGACTGATCGCGGCTCGCCTGCCCCCGCCTGACCCCCGCCTGCCCCCGCCTGCCCCCGCCTACCCCCGCCTGACCCCGCCTGACCCCGCCTGCCCCCGCCTACCCCCGCCTGCCCCCGCCTGACCCCGCCTGACCCCGCCTGCCCCCGCCTACCCCCGCCTGACCCCGCCTGACCCCGCCTGCCCCCGCCTACCCCCGCCTGCCCCCGCCTGACCCCGCCTGACCCCGCCTGCCCCGCCGTCCCGCCGTGTCATGGAGCCCCGACGACGCCGTCAGGGGCGTGCAAAAGCAGCGCCGGCGGCAGGCGGGAGCTGAGGTGGCGGCTATCGCTGCAAGGGTACACCCGGACCACGTCGTGTTGCGTCTGGCGGAGCCGGGGCCGAGCCGGGGCCGAGCCGGGGCCGAGCCGGGGCCGGGCCGGGGCCGAGCAGGGGCCGAGGCCGGGACCGGCCGGCCAGCCTCACGTATAAAAGCCATAAAAACAACAGGAACTGCAGGGCGACACAACGTTGCTTCCTTTCTCTTTTCAGAAGTCCCTGCTCTCTGGTCAAACAAATCCCGCAGCGCCGCCGAGCGATCGTGTTGCAGCGGCGGACGCTCCCGATGATGACTCGGTCGTTTTTGTGGTATTTGTCGTGCAACTCGAAGACAATGCGCGGCGCGCACATCACATCCCCTCTCACATTGTGATAACATCCTCCAATCTCCGCGCCACCGCAGCGACGCAAAAATAATACATGTGCAATCAGAGCGGGAAGGGGAGGGAAGGGACTGATGCGCTCATCCAGGCGTTTCCGCCTGTCACGCCCGGCCGCCGTGGAGGCACATGCACAGGCACAGGCGGCACAGGCACACGGGGAGCTGCGGTATCACACAAGGGAGAGATACTGATACTGATGTGCGCGGGACATTCAAACCGCCGCTCCCAAATAACTCCATGTTCTCACGTCACGTCCATAAATACTTCGTGACACGGTATCGCTGACGATGACAGTGACGATGATGAGGACGGTGATGATGATGATGATGATGATGATGATGATGATGATGATGATGATGATGATGATGATGATGATGATGATGATGATGATGATGATGATGATGATGGGCGTGATGTCGGTGAGGAGCAGACAGATGGCAGCGCACTCCCGCGCGGTTATCGTTATCGCGGTATTGGTGCCGAAAATACGATAATGACATCATTCGCGGCGTGATCGGGTGATAGCGGACGGGGCTCGCGTAAGTGGGGCATTGCAATAAGCAGAGGCCAGAGGCGCGCTGAGGTGGGCTGAGGTGGGCTGAGGTGTGTGGGATTTGGTTCAGCTGCGATCGTTCGGCGGCAGGGCTGGGCTGGGAGGGAGCCCTCGGGGCCCTTGGGGCGGGGCCCCCTCCTGCCAGGTGAGGCGGGGCCCGGAGGGGGGACGAGGAGGGAGGGGCGGAGGGGTGGTATAGGCGGCAGGCGGCTTCACAACTCATCCGCCCCGTTCACCCGCTTCTTGTGATAGTGGGCGTGGGAGTTGGTTTCGAAAGTATCAATAACATAACAATAATATTGGTGATAACGATAATAGGTCTTGCCCCCACCCCCTTCTCTCGATGGACACAAAGGAAGCGGTGGGGGGCTCTCTTGTTTGCCCCCCCTCCCCCCTTCCCTCCCCCCGAGCCATGGCACTGCTGTTTGTCGCCGGCACAGATGGAGCCCCGAGATTATTTGGTAGCGCTTTCGCAAGCCGTGTGTGTGTGTGTGTGTGTGTGTGTGTGTGTGTGTTTGTGTTTTATGTACGCCACCACTTACTGCTCCTGATTGAAACATTATCACCTCGGTTATCACTGTATTACCATGCAGGAAAGGACACAGCTAAAAAAATTTCCAACAGGGCTTCCGATGTAGAAGGAAAGCGGTGTTGTTCCGCGCGCGCGCGCGCGTGTGTGTGTGTGTGTGTGTGCGTGTGTAATACAAGCGCTCAAGGCCCTCCACAAAGTTTGGCGTATGACGTCGTATCAGAAAACGGGGTCATAGACACACGCATGGCGTGCACACGTTCGACATTGCGCGGCGAGTGTAATAAATGGGTGTGCGGAATGAAGTAACGAGAGCCCGCCCTGCCGGCCTGCCGGCCCTGCCCTATCTGCGTGTGTGTGTGTGCGGGATTATCACGTTTTGAAGGAGGTGACACAGGGCGGTCTGGCTCAAACCCTGCTGGACACCGTGACGGAGGCAGACATGTGGGGGTCATGTTAATATTACCGCCACCTTCACTTTCGCCACTTTCCGCTATTATCGTTCCTCTCTTTCGTGTCAGTCCGCATGTCAGATATGAGTGTCGTAACCGATTGCATGCACACTCAGCTGTAGAAAACGAATTTGAAAGACATTTCGAAACAGTTTTTTTTTTTTTAATCGTTGCTCTACGGAAATTGTTGTAATATTTTACAAGGGATATATGTTGTGTTGATTTTTTTTTTCATGTGAATAGAAATGAACAAGACTCGCATGGAGAACGCTATGCGTTCTAGACGAGACTCGTTCTTTGGGTATACAGGGTGTTTATTCTCGTTTGGGACAAAAAGATAGGGTGGATAGGACATGCGAAGGGGATCATTTTTCACCAGTGGACTAGTGGGCGCAAACGTCTGACAACGCGGGAAATTGCGCTTTCGTAATGAGCTTTCGCGCCTGCCTGGCAGGCAACCGAGCGCGCGCGGCTGTGTTGCGGGCTGCCTGCGCCACGGCGCTGCAGCATTCGCACGCTGGGCGGCACTCGGCGGCGGCGGCGTGTCGTCTGCTGGCGATGTCCGGTGACTGCAGACGACACACCCGCCTCTGTCGCCCACTCTCGCCCCTCACTGGTCAATGCGTTCGTTCTGGCTTCTGCTGCACCGAGGTGGCTGATGAGAAGCTCGCTTGGAACACAAACAATTCCAACCTTCCGGTCAGCACGAGAGCGAGTCAGGTTCACGAGAGCGGAGCTGGCGGACATGCACTTTGTGTATGGCCAGGCGGACGGCGTGGCCAGGAGAGCCCAGAGGATGTACGCAGAGCAGTACCTGCACAGGGCACATCCAAACCACCGCATTTTTCCACAATTGCACAACAACCTCCGCGAGCTTCCGCGCGCGAGCGTCCAAACGAGCTTGGCTGTGGTAGGGAACTTGGCAGCGGCCTGCAGTGGCTGTGGTGCTCGCGCTGCCCTCACCCTGCAGGGTAGGCAGCCCATCGTGCACCACGGCGTACGTTGGGTGGCCTGACCTCCGGGCGCGCACACCCGCGAGCTCAGCACGGCAGCGGCCGCGGTGGACAGCGGGCCGCTAGGGGGAGACAGATAATTATCACAAAGCGAGAGAAAAAGTGGGGACAAAACGCGCGGCATAAAAACAAAATAGTGAGGTGGGGGAGGGGAGGGTGGGAGATAAGGAATTGTAGAAGCGAGCAGCTGACCCCTGCGCCCCGGCCCGGGCCGGTCAGCTCCGATCCCCCGCATGTGTGGCCAGAGCGCGGCATCAGAAGACGACCCGTGACCGTGTCTCCGACCGGACGCGCGCCGCGATACCCCGGGCTCGAGCGCCGCGGGGCACCAGCCGGCATCAGCCCAACGGCCTTGTGCTGCGCGCGGCCCGCGGCTCTCGGGGGCGGATACACCCGGAAGGGGTCGACCCACATCGGGGGAGGGTGTCGCGCAGAGCCGAGCCGAGCAGCGGCGTCGCGATGTCAGATGTGCGTGCGCTGTGCGCTCGTTAGGGGAGTGAGGGCCGCGGCTGTGCGCGGGGCGGGGTGATCTATACCACGTCCCAAGGCAGCGCAGCCATAACGCAGCCCCGAGCCACTCAACTCGACTCCGCCGTCAAACTGGATCAGTCCGCCGCACGCGCCCTGCTTCTCTGCACCTCCTCCTCCTCCTCCTCCTCCTCCTCCTCCTCCTCCTCACCCTCATCCTCCTACTCCTCCTCCTCCTCCTCATCCTCCTCCTCCTCCTCCTCCTCCTCCTCCTCCTCCTCCTCCTCCTCCTCCTCCTCCTCCTCCTCCTCCTCCTCCTCCTCCTCCTCCTCCTCCTCCTCCTCCTCCTCCTCCTCCTCCTCCTCCTCCTCCTCCTCCTCCTCCTCCTCCTCCTCCTCCTCATCCTCATCCTCCTACTCCTCCTCCTACTCCTCATCCTCCTCCTCCCGTTCCCTCCCGCCTTCCCCTGATCGCCTCGTGGAGCAGCTCGCTGGGCTCCGCTGGACGGGCCGCAGCCTCCGAGACTGTCTCCGTTCGGTCGGTAATCTCTGCCTAGGTCGGGTCGCGGGGCGGCGCGGAGCCGCTGCTGAGGCCTGCGGCGCGGTCAGAGGCGCACTTGTGGCTACTGGTGACCAGTCCAGACCGACCCGTCCCGGCCGGCGGCAGCGTCCCGTCCCGTCCCGCAGTCCCCCGCCATCCCCGGTCCACGGCTCCCACCCGGGACATCTCCGAGCCGATGGACCCTCACCCGCCGACGTCCACCCCGCGGCGCCCGTGGCAGCTGCTGGCCGCCCTGGCGCTGCTGGTGCTGCTGCCGCTGGCGGCGGCCGGGGACCAGCAGCAGGAGGAGGCGCCGCAGCCCTACCAGTACACCACCAAGTACATCAGCGTGCCCGTGAGTTTGGTTGTCGTCGACAGATTCGGGCCGGGGTGGGAAAACGGCGGGAAACATGGCCAGGACGTCAAGGGACATCGTCGTGATAATGCAAAGTGTGCCGTTGTGGCTGTCCCCCAAACAGGTGGACCACTTCAGCTTCGCCAAGAACGAGACGTTCAAGCTGCGGTACCTCGTGAACGACACCTGGTGGGACAAGCGGAAGCCGGGGCCCATCTTCTTCTACACCGGGAATGAAGGAGACATCGACCTCTTCACCCAGAACACGGTAAGTAGTGTGTTGGTTATGGGAGTTACACCAGGGAGTTACACCAGTTGGCCTGCCATCAGCCTCAGCCTGCCATGCTCAGCGCTTTGTAATCGCCGTTTCTCTCTTTTTTAGCCATTCCTCGTGAAAACAGTCGTCATCTAGCTGCCGGGAACAACACTGAGAATTCACACCCCATTTTGAAAATAAATAAATAAATACATAAATAAAATAAATTACTGTTATTATTTTGCAGGGATTCATGTGGGACATCGCGGCCGAGTTCCGGGCCCTGCTGGTGTTCGCCGAGCACCGCTACTACGGGAAGTCCATGCCGTACGGCGACAAGTCCTACTCGGTACGGCCCCACCCCACCCCACCCCAACACCACCACTGACGGCGTGGGGCGTGGGGCTCCGACACCTCAGAGCTGAGAGCTGAGCTGACACCGTGTCTGTCTGTGCGCAGGACCCTAAGTACCTGGGCTACCTCACGGCGCAGCAGGCCCTGGCCGACTTCGTGGACGTCATCAGGGAGGTGCGGCACGGCCAGACCTACCCCCGCACCAGCCCCGTCATCGCCTTCGGGGGCAGCTACGGAGGCATGCTCTCGGCTTGGATACGCCAGAAGTACCCGCACGTCGTGGCGGGGTGAGTGAGAGAGAGAGAGAGAGAGAGAGAGAGAGAGAGAGAGAGAGAGAGAGAGAGAGAGAGAGAGAGAGAGAGAGAGAGAGAGAGAGAGAGAGAGAGAGAGAGAAAGAGGGAGAGAGCGGCAGTGAAATGTAATGGCGGTCCCACTGAAACAGTCGTTCAGACAACTCTGTCGTCCTGAAACAAATATTACTTTCGTTATTTGAAATTACTTATGCTGTTTGTGAACGACTGAATTCGTTTCAGAACACTTTGCCATTTGAGGACAACCAAATCATTTGTGAATTAGCAGCAGATTTGCTGTTAATTTACAACAACTCTTTTTAACAGTGCAGTGTGTCCAGTTGTGGGACCACGCTGTCTGCGCCCGGCACTGCGACCAGCAAGCGTACAGCGCGGCGCTGTGGTGCGGCCTACCCACCCGGCGCGCCGGGCCCCAGGCCCCGCTGGCCCCGCAGGCCGCACAGCACTAACGCCAGCCTTTTTTCTGCAGCGCCATCTCGGCCTCGGCCCCCGTGCTCATGTCCGCCGGACTCACGCCCTGCGACGCCTTCTCCAGGATCGTCACGTCGGTGTACAAGTCCGTGGCCCCCGAGTGCGCGGACAACATCCGCCGGTCCTGGGCTGCACTCCGAAACATCTCCAAGACAGGTGAGGGTGGGCGAGGGCCGCCGCCACGCCACCGCCGCCGCCGGCCAAGCGAATCGATGTAGCGTTTCTTATTGGCGTCGTTGGCAACGCCTGACGCCGACGTGCTTTGGTGTGCCGACAGACAGCGGCAAGGCGTTCCTCTCCAAGACGTTCGCGCTCCGCTCGGTGATGCGGGCGCAGAGCGACGTGGACGCACTCCTGAGCTGGCTCAACGAGGCCTACACCAACGTGGCCATGGCCAACTACCCCTACCCGGCCGACTTCCTGGGCAAGATGCCCGCCAACCCGGTCAAGGTGAGTGCGTCCCCTCCCCTCTCCTCCGCTCGATACCCGCACCCCACCCCAGCCGTGAGTGGCCTGAGTCAGACATGCTGTCGCACGCTGTCGCACGCTGCCCTGCCCTGCTGAACAGGCCCAAGGCCAAGGGCCAAGTGCAGCCTGCCCCGCTGCGCCCCAGTGACCCCGCCGCTTCCGTGCGCAGGAGGTGTGCAAGCCGCTGCGGCAGAAGGTAGCCAAGGAGGACGACCTGGCCAAGGCCATCTTCAGCGGCATCAGCGTCTACTTCAACTACACGGGCGCCGCCAAGAGCCTGGACGTCAACAACACGGACAGCCAGCTGGGCGAGGACGGCTGGTACTTCCAGGTGAGAGAGGAGGTGGTTGGTGGGGCGGCGGCGCCAGGACGAGCCGTAAACCGGTAACCTGTTGACGAGCCAGGCCTGCACGGAGATGGCGATGCCCATGTGCTCGGGCGGCCACGACGACATGTTCGAGCGCGCCCCATGGGACGAGGCGTCCTACGCGACGGACTGCTTCTCCCGCTGGAAGGTGCGGCCCCAGTTCAACACGACGCGCTGGGAGTTCGGCGGCCGCAACCTCCAGGGCTCCAGCAACATCATCTTCAGGTGAGTGGCTGCCGGCTGCCGGGCCGGGCGCCTGCGGGCTCCGGGGTAGGCCAGCCCGCACGACACCCGTGCACGCAGAGGTCGACGTTGCCTACCCGGCAGCGGCAGGCGCTCTTTGTGGGCGGACTGGCCAAACTGAGTTTGCCTTCGTCCTTTACCCGCAGCAACGGCATGCTCGACCCTTGGTCGGCCGGCGGCGTGATGCGTAGCATCAGCGACACCGTCCTGGCCGTGCTGATCCCCGAGGGTGCGCACCACCTGGACCTGCGCGCCGCGAACAAGGCCGACCCCGCGTCCGTGGTGGGCGCGCGCGACCTGCACCGGAAGCACATCCGCAAGTGGATCAAGCAGCACTGGCGGGAGTCGCACGCTGAGAACAGCCTCCCCGACATGTTCTCCCAGGAGGCCGCGGAACACGTGTAACACCTGTTTTTGATACGTAAGCGCAATCCGGAAACATTTCTTTTTCTTTTAGAGTCTACGTCGTAAATCGGGACTTGTTCTCCATTTTCTTCCGGTCATACATTTCTGCAGAAAATCAAACAATAAATGGGTTTGATCAGGAGCAAAATATTGTCAACTTTTCCCAATCCGCCACTGTGGCATCGTCAGAATAGACGCTATGGAGACGAGTGGCGAGGCGGGGACTGGGGGCAGTGGGGGCGGTGGGGGCGGTGGGGGCGGTGGGGGCGGTGGGGGCAGCGGGGCCCCAGCCGCCCCAGCCCAGCGGGCCGCCGTGCGCGCATTGTCCACCGCAGCTGAAGCAGCACGGTTGCGTAGGCGGGTGGCGGTGGCGGGCCGACGCCTGCAGACAGTGTGCCTCCGGCGGTGATGGCGGTGAAGGCCGTGCTGGCGGTCGCGCTCCTGGTCCTGGTGGACAGGGGCCGCGCCACCGAGCCCGTCTCCGGCGTGTACACGGCCTCGGTGGTGGTGGACGATCACACCAACGAACACATCGGTACGGCCGGCTCGACGGAGATCCCGGAGGACGAGCTCGTCGACGTGACGGAGCACAGTGAGTAGGGTGGCGGAGCAGGTGGAGTGGGAGGCGTCAGGAGGCGTGCCTTGGCCTTCAGCGGCGTCCTCACGGCTCGCGGCTCACGGCCGTCACTGTCCGTAGATCTGGTGGTGGGCCGCACGTGCGTGACATCCATCTGCTTGGCGGCCTGCAAGCGCACCAACCACGCCGCCGCGCGCTGCCACAACGGCGGCTGCCAGTGCCGGGACCGGCGGCCGAAGCGGCACAGGGCGGAGGGCCGCGCCGTCTCCGAGGACAACATCAACGTCAACTACAACGTCAACAACCTGTTCCCTGCTGTGTCTGGGGCCGCGCCGTCGCCGTACATGTTCGCGTCTGGCGTTGGGGGCGGCGCCCCCTTCTACCCGATGTACCCGGGCGGCTACCCCGTGCCCCAGCAGCCCTGGCCGTACCCACAGTACGCCCCGCAGCCCGGGCCGTACCCGCAGCCCGGCGGCTACCCTCAGCCGATACCCGGACAGATGCCCGTCGGCTACCCCCAGCAGGCCGTCCCGTTGTCCGGCGGCTACCCCCAGCAGGTCCCCGTCGGCGTGGGGTACCCGCCGCAGTTACCTGGGGCCGCGGGCAGCAACGGCTCCGCGCCGCAGTACGCCTTCGCACCGAGCCCTGTGCAGCAGCCGCCGTTGTGGGGCGGCCCGGGCGGCCCTGGCGGCGCGGGCTCCCCTCCGCAGGCCCCAGGCAGCCCACCAGGCAGCGGCGGCGGGGGCTCTGCGGGCATATTTCCAGGTATGTCGACAGAGACGAACAGGTGGTGGACGAGGCACGCCACCAACTCCGAGAGCACCGACGGCGACGTGCCCGAGGCCGGCCAGGGGTTCCTGCCGGGGGTCTTGGACCGCCACGGCGTGGGGAGCCTCCTACACGCCGTGCCCGGCGCCCCCGCACTCCGGAGGCCGCTGACGATGGGTAAGCCCGAGCACGGCCAGACTGGGCTGCCCAGCTTCGCCCCCAGCCTCGGCCTCGGCGCCGGCCAGTACTCGTGGCCTCTCCAGTACTCTCGCGGTCCTCCGGCCTCACCCAACCAGCTAACCTACCCGGGCCAGCAGCGATAGGACGAAATGTCCAGCAAGAGAAAGTGTACCTGATCAATAGGTTTCCGGAGTGAAATCATAGTTTATAGTCGCCGTACCGATAAGACGTAAGGTAGCCATGTGAGTAAATAACCCGGCCGAGAACATCTCCAAGCAGAAGTGGGGGCGCCGACTTGCCTGCGCCCATGCCGACGTGGAAATGGACAGCACCGCTCGCTGCGGCGTTGGTGTGCACCGGTGTCAGGAGACAATGTTCCACGAGGCCGGTGTACCCCCCACACTCAATGCTTACCAACTGTTTTGTGTATAGAACTTCTACATATATATGTATGTATGTGTGTGTATATATATGTGCATAGAATTCTGTACAAAATAGTGTACAATAAAGTAAATTAACGTGTGTACGTTAGGTTCAGGTTACGGCGATGCGCACCTCTGTAAACCCCGTAAATACACAATTCACGATGATCCGTTAGTCTGGCGCCGTTAGCCCGGCTGCACTAGTCCGGACGAAGTAAACAGCGTTGTGCACCTGGCGGGGCGTCGAGGCGGCGGGGTGGCGGGGCGCGGCCGCCAGGTTGGTGTTGTGCAGTCCGGGATGTTGGCTTGCAGATAACTAATTCAATATTTGATGAGCGCCGGCCGGAGAGAGGGCGGTGCGCGTGTGCCGTGGTGGCCACCGAGCACGGAGTGAGCCCAGAGTGAGCCCGGAGTGAGCTCGGAACGGAGTGAACACGGAGAGCAACGCGCGGCGAGCCTGCGGTGTGCCCCCCTCTCCTCCTCATCCCCGGAGCTCCAATCATGGAGGGGTGTACTCGGCAAATACAGCAAACGTTGTGGTATAGACGAAACAAGGAGAGGTGGAAAATTAAAACATGTTTAAATCATGAACACGGTAGAGATAACAAAGGTCAGCCTTGCAAATAGAGAAACGTAACACAACAAATTTTTCAATTATTTAAACAGACTTTTTCCACAGAAGGTCGACAGGTTCCCACAAACACCTACGGGGACCCGTATTTCTTTCTTCCTGTACATCCAGCCCTTATCTGCCCTGTGATAACGGGGCTGCAGCGGCTGCAGTGGCCCCGGTGGCGGTGAGGACGGCGTAGTTGCCGGAGTTGCCGCCGGTGTAGTAGTCAGGCAGCTGGCCGCACAGGCAGCGCTGGTAGCCGAACACGAAGACGCAGTGCGGGGCGCGCATCATGATCGTGCAGAGCACGGCGCAGAGGACGTCCACGGCCGTGTCGCAGGACCCCGACGACAACCAGCGCCCTGTCGACATGCTCACCAAAGTTTGCCCTCAATTCGCCACACTCCGTCAGACAGGACAACACGAACACTCACTGACGTCGCGGTTATTGGACCGCCTCCTGCTCTTGGCGCAGTCGGCATGGGCCGTGAGCAGCAGAAGCAGCAGCAGCAGGGCCTCCACCGGCGGGCCTGGAACAGGAGGGGCGCCCCCGAGCTGATTAGCGGGTCCTGTGTCGGATTAGCACGCCGGAGCACTCAGAGACGAGGACTATCCCCCGACTGTGTGTCAGTCGCGGCAGCACCTCCCTTCCCTCCCCACTCGCTCGCCCTTGCCCTTGACGAGCCCCCCTCCCCCCTCCGCGCCCTCCACCTCCTGACCCTCCTCAAGCGGCTCCCCTGGTCCGGTCGTGGGGGGTGGCTGCGACGTCGCTCAGCTTCGGCGGCGCTCCGCCAGAGCGCGCCGCCAGCGCTAGTGGTGCCCCGTGCAAGGCTGTGCCCAGCCCCCGCCCCGGGAGCCCGGTGGGCCCGGCCCAGGCCCGGCCCCCCGCCCCGCCAGCCTGCAGTTGAGCCGCGAACGCCTCCCGGCCCGGTCCTGTGGCTAGAGGTCCCTCCGCGCCGCGCACAAGCACGCCGACGCCGCGGCCGTGACGAGTCGACACCGCGTCTTCCTCCGGCGCCACCGGCACCGCCGGCGCGTGGCCCGCGGCGCGAGAGGACGAACGCGGGAGTGCCGCACCGCCCGGCCCGACCGGGGCTCGAACCCGCGACCCGGCCAAACCGGACTGACGGCGTCACCAGCCGCTGCCGGCGAGAGCGCTGCAGCGCTTTGGCTACGTGTGGATGTCGTCGCTGCCGGCGTCCGCCCGTGGCCGTCGTCAGACGCAGTGACGGGGTGACAGTGGTGACAGCGGCCCGGTCCCGTGATGTGAGGGCGCCGGCGAGTGCCGTGACAACCTCAACCGCGTGACATGCTGTGCCGGGATGACACCCGGCGCCTCCCCGCCGCCCCTCTTAAAGGTGAGTCCACAGGCCGCGGCCCGGCGGCCCGGCGTCCCGCACTCCAGCGGTGTCTTAATGACGGGGTGACGACCGCCCGCGGCAGCATGGCGTCTCTCACGGCGGATCCCAAGAGTACAAGTTGTTGTGCCGGTCCGCGTGTGTGTCGCCGGCTGTTGATCCGGAACAACAACGCCGGACGGGGCCGCAAAGTTGTCGGAAGCGACAGTTTCCACGAACAGCGCGGGGGCGTCCAGGAGTGCTGCCGCTGCCCCTGCTGCCGGCGGATCCGAGGCCGAGGAGGGCACCTCCCCGGCAGCCCCCGGCAGCCCCCGGCCCGGACGGGTTCTAAGTATCAGCCAAGTGCGTTGCATACTGCATATTCATAGCGCCGCCCTCGGCTGCCTGTTCCTGGCCCCGAACCTCCCCCGTGCCGTCACCTCACATCCGCCTCATCCCCACTGGAGCGGCAGCGATTCAAATTAAAACGAGGCAAGCTCTCCCCCCCCCTTTTCTCTCTCTCGGGGGGGGGGGGGGGGGGGGGGGGTGGCGTTGTGGGGTGTGGGTGTGTGTAAACAGAGCGCGGGGACAGGTCAACGACCCTCCCGCTACGGTACTTTGACCGGCTGAAGTAGTTGTAAGTTGTAAATGAAGATGGCAAAACGCATTCTGCTACCGAACACTCGGCGGCGCGCAAACTGCACTTGCGGGAAGTTCCCGTGAGTACTCTTCCTTTTGCAGCCCAAAGCAACGTCGTCTTTCTCCTCGCCGGTTTTTTGCTGTGCGGTCGCCAGTGAGGAAGCAGGACAAAAGTTGTTGCACTGAAAGCCTAAAAATCCGGAAGCGAACCGAGTAGAAATAACGAAATTATTATACGGCCGTGCAAAAAGCAGCGCAGAAGCACCAGCACCAGCGGGTGCCACACTCTGAGAGAGGGGCAGTGTTGGGCAGCGCGCTGCTAGTGCCTCGCACAAACATACCATAACGCACTCATATGTGTGTGTGTCTGTGTGTGTGTGCGCGCGGGCGGGCTGCGCGCGTGTCGTGCGTGTTAGTGGGTCTCACGTAAATAATAATACGTGTCGTGCTACTGATACGTGCTGTGTGTGTACGCGATTCTCATTCCAACCCCCGTCTGGTATGGCGCCCGCCCCGCCCCGCCCCGCCCCGCGCCCAGCTCAGGACTCGCTCTGCCCGTGGTAGTGTGTCCCCTCGGAAGCACAGGGGGGGCGCACCGGAGCAGCAGCAGTCGTCTCGGAGAGGAGCGACATTCAGATGACTTTTGATTAAGTTCTCGCTGGATTCTCTTTTGTGTCCTGTTTTCGCTCCGCGCCGCCGTCTCTTTTACACCTCGCACGCGGTGCTGGAGTCTCTGGGGTCGCTGGAGCCGCTGGAGCTGTCCTCTCTCCGGAGACGTCAGGTCAGGTCGCCGCCCCCCGGCCCCCGCCGTGGAAACGAGAGAGCAGAGAGGCGGCGGAGGCGGCAGCAGCGGCCGGGAGAATTAGAACAAAGTGCCGGAAAGAGGGAAAACGGATACGCGATAAAAATGGAAACGCAGCCCGCGTTATGGGTAGGGGGTACTGCTGGGGGCTCGGGGCACCGCCGGCACCGCCGTCGTGGGGGCCGTCGTCGGGGACCCCAGCGGCCGCCGCCACGGCCCTTTTCACGTCGTAAACCGGGAGTGGAGTGAGTGGTCTGGAGGCGACGTACACCCTCGACCTCTAGGGCCTCCCTTAGGTCCTTCCTGCCAGGAGGAAAACCGGGAGGGGAAAAAATAGATGGCACGACAGGAAGACGTAGTATGAAATTTTGAGTAACCGCAAAGGGGGCGCCGACGGGGACCCTCGTGGGCATCCCCTCCTGTGGGACCTCGGCGGGGACCTCGGCACAGGCTGGCCTGGCACAGGTCAGCAGGACATCCATCTTGCACTCATTACTTTTCACTCCATCCCCCACTCGCTCATCGACGGGAACACCGACAACGCTGATAAAAACAAAAACAAAAAAAAAATGAGAAAGAAAAATAGAGGGTGGCTGCCGCGCGAATGTTTCGATGTTTCGGATATATCTCGCCTCGCCAGATGAGTTGTGCTTCCCGGCCAGCCTACTGCTGTATACCTTTTGTGGCGCGGGGTGTGCGCATGTCCAGTTTCCGCTCTGCCGCTGTCTGCCAACCCTTCCGGTCCCCTCGCTGCTCCCACCGAACGCGCTCTCTCTCTCTCTCTCTCTCTCTCTCTCTCTCTCTCTCTCTCTCTCTCTCTCTCTCTCTCTCTCTCTTTCTCTCTCTAACACAACCGCCCCGCGCATGGGGGGAGCTGGGGGGGAGGCAGCCATTAGGCGACGAGTGCAGCGCGATGATTTGCAGAGCACACGTCCGTCGCTGGCTGGCCGGACCGTCGCCATGATGCGGAACGTCAGGACGTCCTTTACGATGACTCCATGACGATGACGATGACTTCGATCACCACCACCACCGGCGCGCTGCTGGTTGGTTGGCCTTTCCGCCGGACTCGCCGCCCGTAAAGCACTTGATGGAGCTGCGAACTGCCCCGGTGGCCATTACATCGGCGTCGTCCATAAAGGGCGTCCGAGTTTTCTCTAATCTCGCGCGCACTCACACACACACACACACACACACACGCGACAGGACGCCTGCGAGTGGTCAGGGTAGGCCAGCCCGCAGAGCACGCGCGCATGCAGCGGTATCGAGATTGCCTACCAGCCCGGCGTCACAGGGTCGAGCCGAAATGGGTTCCCCCCGACTTTCGGGTGAGAATTTCATCTCGCTCTTAACATCTCCGCCGCCGGGAAAAATCTCTGAGACGAGCACGCAGCGTGGAGAGAAGCAAACATCCAAGTCCCCTCAAATTGGCGCGGCCAGTGTGTGTTTGTCCTTTACGCGGTGGCGGCCCTTGGCCCGGCCCGACTTGGGCGGAAAGAAACAACACGAGCCAAGAACAGCGGCCAACAACAACAACAAACAGGCGGCCCCCACCGCCTGCTGCAATATGTGTCAAACGGCGGGCCCAGTCAGGGGCACGGGGCAGGTTGGGTGCCGGGCGGCACCGGGCGGCCACTGCCCCATTGATCACCAGCAGAGGGAGGGCGGTGCGGCGGGGGCGGCGGGGGCGGCAGGGGGCGGCGAGGCACTCCTCTGCATCCCGCGCACGCGCCGCTGTGTGTCTTGGGCTCGGTGCGCTGCAGCCCCTAACGAATCTCAAGGCAGTACAAATACACGGCGGCGGCCTCTGCCCCTCCCCCTCCCCACGCCGCAGCCCCCGCGCTCACGCAACCCTCGGCCGCTCTCTGGCTGTTGTGTGGGCACTTTTCGTTAGCCTATTTATGGTCGCGGCCGCCGCCGCCCCCCTTTCTCCCGCGCGGTGCTGCCTGTGCCCACCCACTCCGCCAGCCCGACTAATCAGCGACGGGCAGTGCCCGCAGTGCTGACAAAATAACTGGGGATGAAAAATCTTGCGGGCGCACAAAGCGACATAACCTCCGCCTCTTCCGGATCCTTGCACAAAACGCTTTTCAAGAGATTTCTCATAACGGGCTCTGAGAAGGAAAACGAAGTTGAAAGGAAACACAGAGGATGGCGCTGGGCGCTGCGGATGGTGCGCTGCTAATGCGCTGCGCACGTCTGCGACTCTCGTTCGGCCCCCCATTAATTACCGCGCCGCCAAGCCGAAAAGGCGAAATAAAAATGAATAGCTGCGGAAGGCGGTGGTCTGGCCGGGTCTGCTGCAGGCGCTGCCGGACCGGACCGGCGTGACTCGGACACGAGGAGGAGAATGAGCGCGGAAAACAAAAGAGCACAGCGAACACAGCGCGGCGGCGGGATGCTGTTTTCTCTCGGCGCGATCTTGTTTCGGAAACATTTCGGCCGGCCGGGCCGGCCAGCGGAAACCATATCTGGCGTGTGCGGCCCCGGCCCCCGGCGCTCCGTTCTGTCGCTCCGGCGCCGCCTGAACCAGATCTGGCGCGTACGACACAAATATTTAACTGGAGGAACGCGCGGATTAGGCAAATGGCGGGGGCGGCCTTGGGGGCGGCGCACGAACGGGTGTTGCTTATGGTAATGCTATGAGACTCGTTTTTGCAGTGTTTACATGCGGAAACGTGCCGGCCTGAGGGTGTGGCGGGGCGGGGGCGGGGGCGGGGACTTGGCGCGCTCTTCTCTTGCCCATATCTCCAGGACGGCCTTAGCGCGTCTGCCATCAGGTCCCGAACGCTCTGCACGCACAGCCATCGCCACCAGTTAGAGCCGCCCCTAATGCTTTACACCAGGCCCGTGCCCTGCGCCTGCCCAACACTGTAAACCTGCGCAACGCGCCTTTACTCATGTTTTTTTTTCTGTGCCTTTTTTTCGGGGGCCGGAAAATATGATTTGCTGTAATGAAACGGGCGTGGAAACAGCGGGGGGAAAGGTGAGGAAAATGTGTACAGGCCTGTTCCTTCCGGCACAGCTTCTGCTGCGTTCGTTATATTGCTGCGCGGAAGCGATTTTATAAAATGCGTCTCCGGCGAGGCCCTAATAAAAAGAGATTGGATGTGAGAACCCTCATGATGGCAACTGCCGCGGAAGCGGAGCTTACTATAAAGCTGTACACGAAAGAAGTTTGAACTGACCCTGATCGATGAGAGCCTGCCCGGAAGAGACTGTTTCAAGACCATGCAAGATTAGGGGGAAGGGGAGAGGGCCGGACAGGATTCGAACCGCAATTCCTCTAGCAGCAGGGGGCACAAGGCACGCCTGTCTTTTCCATATGGGGTAGGGGAGGGGGTGGGGGAGGAAATAACAGAGCAGCAACACCAAGACGAGGGGGGGGGGGCGGAAGCATACAGAATTCGCCGTTCAACAAAAATACGGACAGTCCTCTCCGGGTCCGGAATTAATCAGAAGCAAAAGCGCTCGGCATAAATCAAAGTGAGCAGCGGCGGCTGTTGTGTTGCGCCTCCGACGTCGCCGTCGGACGCCCCTCTTCCTTCCCCTCGACGGGGGACCGACAAGGAAAGGCCGCCCCCCGCACCGCCCCCGCGCCGCCCCCGCCGCAGCGTGCGCCGCCTGCGCCGCCACCGCCGCTGCTGTTGCTTGTCTCTGTTATGAATTCCGCTAATATTGCGGGAGCCTAACTTCTCAGGGGCGGCGGCAGCAGCAGCGGCAGGCATCTCGGACAGGGCCGGGACGGGCCGGGACGACGGGAGGACCCCGTCCTCAGCAGCACCACCGCGCCAAAAGGAGGCAAAGCCACTTCCCAAACTGCCAGCCAAGTGCCCCGCGCCGTGGCCCCGGCCCCTGTCTAACGGCCGGCACAGCTGCCGGTGGCTGCCGGTGGCTGCCGGTGGCTGCCGGTGGCTGCCGGTGCAGGACACCAGGACACCAGCGGTGCCGGGTACCGGGTAGCGGAGGGTGCCTCTGCCTCCGGCCGCCCGCCTTCGGAAACACTCTCCTGTCGCGCTCCCCTTTTCACGACCATGTCCTCCAACTCCCCCCAATCTCCGCTCCGCCCGGCCCGGCCCGGCCCCCACTTTTGTTGTGCAGCCCAGCACGCCCCCTTTTCTTTTCTTTGGCTGATTCCCCTCGATATCTCGCCGTTGGTAACTCTTGTGATTCGCCGGCTGGGTCCGCAGGGCGTGCCTCGCTCTCTCTTCCTCTCCCTCCCTCTGACGCCTCCACGGCCAGGAGCGACAGAGACGGCTGCGGCCGCACCGCCCCCCTATGCGGTCGGCCCTAGTTTGCCGTCGGTCGGGTGGGCCGGACACGGACAGGGACAGTGAGGGGGAGGGAAGTGTCTGCACTGCAGCGGCCGCCTCCCCCGGGGCCCGGGGCCCTGCCCGGCCCTGCCTCATTCCATATGCAGGCCGCCCCGACCCCGCATGCAGCAAGATGCGCCGTCGTGATGTCGCTCCAACTTACTTTGAGGCCCCGTGCCCCTGTGCCTCGGACGGGGGCCCCGCACCCCCTCACGGGGGGCTCCGGGAGGGCCGAGGCCGAGGGGAGGACGACGGCGAGCTCTGACCTCCAAACCTCGAGAAGGACTCCGACGCCGCCGTCGGACCGGAAGAGCTCCCCGCCTCGAGCTCGAGTGACCCTCGAGGCCGCCGATGAGGACCCGGGCCCGGACGTCAGAGCTCAGCTCAGTTAGCTCTGCTGCTGCTTTATGACAGCAGCCGGGAGTAAAAGCCGAAAGCCGCGCGCTCAGGGCAGCCAATCTGCCGCCGTGCCGTGAAGAGTGGCCGCCGCGGTCGCCCTTCACCGGCCTTGTTATCCCCCCCCCCCTCTCTCTCTCTCTCTCTCTCTCTCTCTCTCTCTCTCTCTCTCTCTCTCTCTCTTCGTAAATCCTTCGAGGACGGCCAACAAATATCCTTGATTCAGACCTACACCTCTCTTTTCCGCCCGGCCCTTTGGATTGGGGCTTTGCCGCGGGACGGTCGGGATTAGTGCGGAACTCAACTGAGGGATGACGGGGGCGGCCCGGGGGCGGCCCGGGGGCGGCCCGGGGGCGGTGGCGCGGCCGGGGGCGGCGCAGCGGGCTCAGCCGGGGAAGGGCGATACAGCCTCCCCGCTTGGCCACTCGGCGCCGAGAGCGGGAAATACGAGTTTGGCCAACTCGTGCCAACTGTGGGCCGCCGCCGAGCACCCTGTATGAGAAATTGATGTGTCTCTCCCGGGCGGCGGCGGCAGCGCGTTGTATGCGCCCGCGAAGCCGTGCGGAGTGAGTGGCGCACGGAGAGAAGCGGTATCGCCTTGCCGCGCCGCGCACAAGCACCCCCAAAACTATGCGGCGCGAAATACATGGCCGTAAAACCCGGCGTGCAAACCCCGGCGCGCCACGCCGACCCGGCCCCACCACCCCCCGTCTGCCGCCAAATATTCGCGTACAGCTGCGGAGCGACAAAAAGTTTTATAACATTCTTTTATTCTGGTGATTGCGGGCGGAGAGCAGTGCGCACATCCCGGGCCGAGGCCGGCGGGGGCGCTGTAACGGAAACATGACAGCCATACAGATATATGGGCTCAACTTCCACGCGGCCGCCGCGGCTGTTTCACACGGCGCTCCGGGCGAGAGCCGAGGGATCCGAGCTATCCGGGCCGAGCCGAGCCGCAGGAGTCGGCGCCACGCTTTGTCCGCCGGCCGGAGCCCGAGCCGAGCCGAGCCGAGCCCACGATAAGACTCGCGCCCGCACATCGCCAGGACGAGGGGTTTGACGGCGCCGGGGCGCCGCGATACGGAGGCGCGCCCTCCCCACCCCACCCGCACAACCGGCACCGGCCAGCCGCACGCCCTGGATGGCGTGACGCGCGTGACCACGTGGTAAGCGGGCGCCGCTTTCGCGTCTCAACGAACCCGCAGTCGTTCGCTCTCTCAGCAGACCTCCCCGCTTCTGGGAAGAGGCGTCGACGTGAACCGACGGCGAGCGCGCGGCGCGCGGGCCGAGAGGGCTGGGGCTGAAGCGCGACCACTCCCTCCGACACGACTCGCCTGCCTTCCCACTTCCCGCTCAAAGGGTTTCGGATTCAAACCAGACGGCGCCGGCGACGCTCCTCTCAGCGTGCGCCGAACTCGAGCATCTGCTCAGCTCAGCTCGGGGCCGTGGCACCGGCGGCACTTCCTCCCCTCCCCTCCCCTCTCCCCTCCGCGCCCTCTTGGCCCGCCCGTCCCGGCGGCCCCCGGCGCCGCAAAGACAATATTTTCCCCGGGACGAATAGTGTTTTACGGCCCCCGCTACCGACCATTATTCGCAGGCCAGATAGAAAAGGGAGAGAGAGAGGTCGCGGAATTTTTTGGCCACGGTCGTGCTTCTCTCTCTCTCTCTCTCTCTCTCTCTCTCTCTCTCTCTCTCTCTCTCTCTCTCTCTCTCTCTCTCTCTCTCTCTCTCTCTCTCTCTCTCTCTCCTCTCCACTTGTGCCCAGGGCACACTGCCCCTATCGATTAGCCTCGCGGAGGACGGAACAGCGGTGGCAGAGCCCGGAGGGTACATCACGTTTTTAACCACAAAGGATTTATGAGCTCATGTCACCTGGCTGTGTGTGTGTGTGTGTGTGTGTGTGTGAGAGAGAGAGAGAGAGAGAGAGAGAGAGAGAGAGAGAGAGAGAGAGAGAGAGAGAGAGAGAGAGAGAGAGAGAGAGAGAGAGAGAGAGACAGACAGACAGAGAGACGGCGTTTTTGGGTTGCGCGTCCCTTCCGGTTATGGAAACAAAAGAGTGCCGTTGCGCGCGTTGTTCCGTTCTCCCGGCTACTGAGCCCCGTGCTCAGCCTCGTGCTCAGCCCCGTGCTCAGCCCCGTGCTCAGCCCCGTGCTCAGCCTCGTGCTCAGCCCCGTGCTCAGCCCCGTGCTCAGCCCCGTGCTCAGCCCCGTGCTCAGCCCCGTGCTCAGCCCCGTGCTCAGCTGGCTGCGAGATCCCCAGGGGTGCCCACAGGGACTGGGTACTGGCCGCCGCCGGGGCACCGAAGTGAAAGACAGCGGAACCACACCGAACACTTTCGGTGTGCTAACGCCGCTAACGCCAGCGGCGGTGTAGTATAAGGACGCGCGCCGGCAGGGGGAATAAAAATAAAATGCCACAAGTAGCAGAGAGGGCGGTGAAATTTGAGTGAGGCAGATCGTGGCAAAGACGCGACGAGAGAGGGAAAAAAAAGGAGAGAAAAGAAAAGACTTTGACATCGGTATGGGAGTCGTGGTCGTTCGCTCGGTCGGCTGCGGGTCGTCAGTGTGTGTGTGTGTGTGTGTGTGTGTGTGTGCGTGTGCGTGTGCGTGTGTGTGTGGTGTGTGTGTGTGTGTGGGTGTGGGTGTGGCGAGGCAGAGGGGCTTCCGAGTAACGGCCTTCCGAAGACGGCTCACTCACTCAGTAGTGATCGTTGTCCTCCCCACAGCTGGGCGTCTTTATGAACAAACGACCTCCGAGATGACGACGGCTGCTCCAAAAAGTCTGCTCTCGGGGAGCGACGACACCGCCGTGCGTCGTAAACGATTATTTCCCACTCGACAAACCGATTCTCAGCCCGTCACCGTCGGCGTGCTCAGCGTGCACCGGGGGAGCGTATCGTGCGCCTTGCAGTACCGGCCGCCGAGAACCCCGGCCTGTCCCTCCGCCCCCAGTGTATCTAAGCTGCCACTATGATGCTTCCATGAGCTCGAAACCTGAAAGCCTGGCAAAGGCTTTGCCGCCTCCGACGCTGAGCGGCAAAGTCTACCCGGAAGGGAGGGAGATAATATAGAACCCTCTGGCTGGTGCGGCGGCGGTGGTGGTGGTGGCGGCGCCCCCGGCGTACCTAGGCAAAGGGCAGCCACAGCTATGAGCCACAGCCGCGCTATTCAAGATACAGTCCCGGAGCTGAGCCCCCCCCCCCCCCCACCGGCCACACCTCCGCCGATTTCAACTTCCTGATTTGCGATACTACAACGCTGTGCGCCGCGGCTCCGCGTATGAATGCCCCGCTCCGCTCATCCGCGCCACGCGAATTTCTCATACACACAATGCAGAGCGCGGCCCGAGGCCCCGGGGTAAGCAGAAGAAGCAAGAAGCAGTAGCAGCCTGTGCGGCGCTCCGTCCGGACCTCCCGTCCATAACTCGCCAAGTTCACTATCAGAGCGGCCCGTGGCTACAGCAGCAGCAGCAGCAGCAGCCCAGCCGCCCGGCCAGGGACTGCGCAAAGATATTCGTTTCGCTATATAACGTCAGGCGCAGGGTGTCCTGGCAGTGTCCTTTGCCCTGCACGATGGATGGGGTGCGGGCACACCACACCGCCAAGTTTGGCGAGGGAGTGAGGGTGAGAGGGGAGGGTGAGAGGGGAGGGTGAGAGGGGGGCTGCGACGCTCGGTGGGCCAGCAGGGGGCAGAGAGCAGGGCTGGGGGGCCGGCGCAGCCCGGCGCAGCCCGGCGCAGGCAAGGTCAGGCCGTCCCGCACTCGACCGTCCGCCGAGATGGCCTGCCTCCGTGTACTTACTTCAAAGCCCACCGAAATCCACCCGGCCGTTGGCGGTATCACCCCCCCCCCCCCCCCCCGCCGCAATCTTGGCTCCCCATCGGCATCGACCCCCCCCCCCTCCAGGAAATTCAATGACGTCGCCTATGTCGTGTGGCGGCCGTGCGGTATGCAGGGCACTGTTGCTCCACGGATGCGTGTCCGAGAGAGAGAGAGAGAGAGAGAGAGAGAGAGAGAGAGAGAGAGAGACAGAGACAGAGAGAGAGAGAGACAGAGAGAGAGAGAGAGTGTGTGTGTGTGTGTGTGTGTGTGACCCTGTCGTGCCGTATGAATTTGAGTGCTATGCGCCATGATGGCGAACACGGGCAGACGACAAGCAATCGGGCGGCGCGCGATGTGAACCGATGTGTGCCCCGCCCCGCCCCGCCCCGCCCCGCCCCGCCCTGTGCTGTCATGTACCGCGGCGTGGCGGGGCTACACTTGTACAACAGCGGGGCTAATAGCGAGCCCAGCCCATGGACGGTCATCATCCGTGTTGGCGGCACTGTCTCTGCTCTGCTGGCTCTGCTGCAAACACTTATCTCAAGTTCCCGCTCCGCGCTGACTTTGATCACAGCCGGCCGCCCCGCCAGTGACGCCACGCAGCGCGTTTGGCATTTGGGAAAACGGCAAAGTGATGGCGGTCCAACTAAAAGCGTCGCCCCCGCCGCCGCCGCCACCGCCGCCGCCGCCGCGCCCTCTGTCTGTCTGACGCCATGTTCGAAACATTACCGCCGCAGCCGCGCGCGGAAACCGAATTCGCTCTGTCTCTTTCCGTCCCGATGTCGGCGCCGCGGCGCAAATGGATGCAAGAGAGAGGGGTGATGGCATGGTGAGCTGCCGCCGGCACTGGGGTGTCGGCCCGGCCCGGCCTGCCTCGGGGGTGGATTAGATTGGGTTCCTGGTCGGGGACGCGTCATGGGATGGCGCGGCGCGGTCGGCGTGCCTCCTGATTGCCGCCCCCTCGCTAAGATGGTCTTGTCATCACCCTCGCCCTGCCGAGGCCGGCCCAGGCCCCAGGGAGGGCCCAAGGGCTGTGTCCGCGGCCCTTCTGCGGTCACCCCTTCCCCCAGCCCGAGCCCCAGCCCCAGCCCGGCCCCGGATGGCCTCGGGGACCACGGGGACCCCAGCCCAGACCCAGTGGCCTCTGGACGGACCGCCCCCACAGCCAACGCGACGAGTGGCCTGCGGCCTGCGGCCTGCGGCTCCGGCGGTGACAGCCGGTGTAGAGTGGGGGGCTGCGGGTTCGCCACGCACTGCCGCCGCCGCGCTTTCACCTGCATCCGGCCGCCCCCGGCCGCCCCCGGCCGCCCCCCGGGACCAGCTATGGTTCCTGGCGGCTCGGTCGGCTGTTTCCTGTTTCGGCGTTTTGGTCGACCCAATTTTCCGCTTGTCTGCGATCGCAAATTAATGGAGACTTGGCGGGATCGCCACCCAACCCTACGGCCGGCGGCCGCGGGGTGCGTGTGCCGTACAGGAGGATGGGGGCCTCGACGGCGGAGGCGGGGAGCGTGCTCAGGGGACACGTTTTCGGAACCGACCCGCCCCGGTGCGGGCCGAGCCGGACGCGCCTTGTCGACATTGTGGCTTGGCCGTGCCGTTGCTATGCAGCTCCAGGACATGGGCGGGGCGCTGTACACGGGGATGAGCGCCGAGCTCAGGGGGGTCAGGGGTGTTCCGCGGCAGGTCAATGGGTCGTCAAGTCGAGTACGTCTGGCTCCGGCAGGCGGGCGGAACGCGTTGACGTCGATCCCAGCAGCAGCAGCAGCAGCAGCAGCAGCAGCAGCAGCAGCAGCAGCAGCAGAAGCAGCAGCACAGCAGCAGAAGCAGCAGCAGCAGCAGCAGCAGCCTGTCCTGCCCACTGATGGCCGGCCGGGCCGGGCCGGGTCAGGCCCCCTTCGCCGACTCGACTTCAATTAGGCAGTGCTCTGTCCGCCGACAAGGAGGCCGTGATGATGGTAGGGCCGCTGCTGAATGACCCCCGGAGCTAATGAAACGTTGGAGGCCGCTTGCGGGGCCGGTTTAGTGCGGCACCAAGATCCCGGCAATCATCGAGGGGGACACAACTCCATCCGGGGAGATGACAGGCCAGGCCAGGCAGAGTTAAACTGGCTGTTAACGGGCCAGGCTGTTGCTGCGGGTGCTGCGGTGTCGGCGGGCCATTCGGCAGCGCCGCCAACCTAAACTGCACATGGCCGCAGAGCAGGCAGTCGCACCGCCGTCATGTCCAAGCGTTTTATTTTTTCTTCTTTTTCTTTTTATCGACGGCCCATTTATGTCCGAGCTTGCATGGCTTCTACGCGCCACCCTCGCCGCACTATATTGGACGGCTGGATACGACAACGACCAACGCGACGCCATGTCTGTCGACGTTTTTCGCTGTTTCGAACACGGGGTGTGCCGAATTTTAAATCGCTGACGCGTTTCGCGAGTTTTACGCCACGAAATTCACTCGTCATTGAACGGTAATGAATTCTGTGGACAGGTAGGTGCTGCTGCATCCAGTGGCCGCCTTAGGTGTACCTTAGGTGTGTACACACACACACACACACACACACACACACACACACACACACACGTGTCTAACCTCAGTCCAGCCCTCACCCCCCTCCCCTTGGTGCTGAGGCTGAGACTTTGGGGCTGGTAAAAGGCCCGGAACAACACCCACCCAAAGCCGCCCGACAGGCTAAAGCAGACGAAAAACGACGAAAAAGAGGCAGGGGAAAACACACGGAAAATCTTGCTTTTGTGTGGTGCTCTGGCTGTTGTGAAGGGAGGTCATGCCGAGGAGCGCGGTGACGGCTGAAACACAGGGCTCGGCTCAGGTCCAGCCGGGTCCAGCGGCGTCCCGCCTAACCACCACGGCAGATCGTCATCAGGATCGATCAATTTTGTCCCAATAATTTTTTTTTATCACACATGCGCCCAGATGTCACCGCCCACACCCCCTAACCCAATCCTCCTCCGGGTAAACATTCATCTTGGTGAGAGTGTGTGTGTGTATGCGTGCGTGTGTGTGCGCGCGCGCGCCGCGTTTCGGACGAAGCAGCCGAAACGGCCCGGGTCCTGATTAAATCACACTGTGCCCGGTCGTCAGCACCCCGCCTAACCGGACGCCTCCCCCCCCTCCCCCCTGACACTTCCTCTAGCCCTTTCTCTTTTCTCTCCCCCCTCCCTCTGGTCCTTTCCCGTTGCAATCAATGCAGGACAACAAAAACAGCCCCCCCCCCCCCCTGCGACCGGGGCTTCTGCCTGCTCGAACCAATCCCTCTCATTCCTCTCTGAACTGAAGGAAAATTATTTCACCTGTGCCCCGCGCCGCTGGGGCTCGGTAGACCGCGAGGGAAATATACAAAAAGGGAGAGGGAGAGGGGAGAGCCGAAACAGCGAGGGGGGGGGGGGAAGAGAGAGACGTTGCCTCGTCATTTGTCATCCCCGGCGGCGCTATTCATTGCGATGTCCCCGCCCTGCCCCGTCAGTGCCACGGCGCGTACCTAGAGGACCGCCCGCGCCTCGGTAGCCTCGCCTCGGCCACAGCCCCCTTCTTGGGGGGAAATTGTGAATCACGTGGGTAGTGGCCGTGTGCCGGGCGGTGCCGGGCGGTGCCGGGCGGGGCGCTAACGCACGCCTGATAAATGATGCCCACGGTGCCCCCGGGGTGCGCCAGGCCAGGGCGCCCCCGAGACGACGTGGTGATCGTTGCCAGACGCGTGAGGGACTTGTAGACGTCTGGCGGCCGACACAAAAATCTTACGGTTGTACTTTATTTTATTTTTATTTTTATTTCCCCGCTCGGCTCTGTTTTTCGATCCATTCCGCCGCCCCTCTATACTACCTTGCGCTCGGCACGCGTGGGTATTTTCCCACTCGTCGCATCACAGCCCCGCCGCCACGGGTACCAACCATACAGTCGGCCGGCACACGCGGCACCCCCGGCCCAGCGGCAGTCTCTTCATCCCGTACGTCATGTTGGCCACAATCAGCATCAAAGCTTTCGCTGCTGCTGATGCTGCTCCTGCCGGCATGATGTACTCGCTCTCCCCCCCTCTAGTATCTCCCTCTCCCTCTCCCTCGCACACACATCCCCGAAACTTAACTAATGACCGAGTCTCGCGTCCCGGCGCCCAGGGCTCCGCCGGTCCCCGCCGGTCCCCGCAGCACAACCCGTTCCGTTATCCGCTTTGCAGCTCCCGCACGCCCCAGACACCCCTGACGGGAACGTGTCTGCCGAAGGCCCGGCCCGGCCCGGCCCGCGGCCACGGTGGCGGCTGGGTTCATCGCGCTGCCATCGTATGTCCCTGCCCCCCCTCCCCCTCTCACACACTCGGATTCTATTCTGGGGACCGTTTTTATCGGCAGCGCGCCCAGCTACCAGACTCATCGCGGGACTCGACTCGGATCGACTTATGGACCTTCCTGGGCTGACGTTGCCTGGCGTCGCCTGGCGTGCACCGTCTGTCCGCGTCTGCTTGCCGCGTGTCGGAGTCGGAACGCGAAGCCGCGGAGCCAGGTCCGGCCGTGAGCGGGCAGAGCCGTCGGGAGGACTCCGTCACGGGACTGAGCGACAAATTCTATTCCGCGCCCTTCCAGCTAACTTCTTGCCGCCTCCAGCCCGCGCGGGTAGACTTCCCCCGCGTCCGCCTGCTCGTGTGTGCGTGCGTGTGTGTGTGTATGTGTGGGAGAGAGAGGGAGAAAGGGACACCAGTACAGCAGCACAGTGAGGAACGATTCGTCACGTTACGCTGTGCGCCCAATTACGATTGATTGGTCCGCAGGCCGCATGGAGCTCCCAGGCTTAGCTCTATCGCGTGCGTCGGACAGAGAGGGGCGACCTCCCCGTGCGTCGTGTGGGACAGAGAGAGAGAGAGAGCGCCGGGGTTACGGATGGGTGAGCCTCCCCCCTCCCCTCTCTCTCTCTCTCTCTCTCTCTCTCTCTCTCTCTCTCTCTCTCTCTCTCTCTCTCTCTCTCTCTCTCTCTCTCTCTCTCTCTCTCTCTCTCTCTCTCTCTCTCTCTCTTCCCCTGCCTAGCTGATCTGATGACCTCCTATGCCCCCCCCCACCCCTCCCTCTCTCCAGGGAACTCTGTGGGGGCCCCTCTGCGCCCCATCATCCACCCCATGCAAAAGCGAAACAAGAACAAAAAGCAAAACAAAAAAAATAACAATAACAACAAGGAAAGAAAACATGGCGGCGCCCGCAATGAGTGCTGGTGTGCTGCGTCGCACGTATAACAAGACAGCGCAGCAGCACACGCCGGGCCGGCACACGCAGTGCGACAAAACTGCCCCCACCTCTGTCCTCTACAACGTGTTTCTCCTGCTCTGTCAACGCACTGCGGTCGCCGTTAAGTAATGGGGAATTTTTTTTTTTTTTTTCGGGGACTGAAGCCGGCTTGCCTCTTTGCAGCAGTACGACACACAAGAAATGAAAATAACTGATGTCATTTTAAATAAAAACCTGTGGTGGGGACGGGAGTCATCCCGTGCGCACGCAGCTCTGCCGGCTGCCGCCGCCAGCTCAGACCGCCTCATCACAGCCTTGACCTTGCGGCGGGGGGTGCGCGCACGCACGCGACAGCACGCACGCGACAGCACGCACGCGACAGCACGCACGCGACAGCACGCACGCGACCGGGCACGCGAGCCCTCAACAAGGCGGTGGTGTGTACGCGTGTGTCGATGCCGCCACTCAGAGCGGCCCAGAGCACACCAGACCGCCTGCTCTGACCCTGGCCGCACTGCCCGCACTGCCCGACAGCCACTTTCACACTCTCACCCTCCCGCCGCCGCCCTCCCTTCGCCTGTCATGCTGCCGCTCTATTTCTATCGTATTCACAATGCCGTGTGTGTGTGTGTGTGTGTGTGAACGTGTGCGTGCGTGTGCGTGTAAACTGAAAACAAATATGGATCGACTTCTCTAAAGGTGATACACAGCAGACCGAAATAGGCTGCTTTTGGCCTGCTATTTATGCCTTGTGCCTCCGCTCCATCAATTTAACATCCCAACGACGCGCCTTGTTTCCACTCTCATCCGCGCGCCCTTAATTCACTTTTCTCTCTCTCTCTCTCTCTCGCTCACTCTCACTCTCTTCCTTCATCGTCCGACAGGAGCCCATCCCTCATCCCCTATCAAGCGCTCGGAAGCAGCTTTTCCGCACTGAAATGCGCGCGTCGTTGTGTGAAGCCACCGCCCCCAACTGTATCAGCCTGCCTACGGTATCCACTTTGCATTAAAAATAAAAAAAAAAAAAAACACGAAAAAAACTAAAACCAAGCCAAAGGGCAGCAGGTGAAGAAAATCAGAAGGAGCGCGTCGTCATAAATTTATAAAAGTGTCTTAAGAATAAAAAAAAAATAATGATAATGGTTCGAGATATCGTACCGTGATTTTTTCACTCCGATACATTGGCGGCAGTCAGCTGGGAGCCCCACCCTGTCTCTTGGGCTTCCGGCTGCTCGCGCCCGCACACACACACTTTTCACGCCCATTAGTCGCAACGGCGCAATGAGTATCACCGTGCACGTCACACGTCACGCCACACACACACACACATGACACACGGCGTGACGCGCACCACATGTGCTCTGCTGCACCCAAGGAATATAAATATATATATATATATATATATATATATATATATATATATATATATATATATATATATATGTGTGTGTGTGTGTGTGTGTGTGTGTGTGTGTTTGTGTGTGTGTGTTTCACGCCGTGCGAGAGAGACGGAGCGCCATCGGTTCGTTATATATGTATTGCAGAGAGAGAGAGAGAGAGAGGGAGAGAGAGGGAGAGAGAGAAAGAGAGAGAGAGCGTTCGGAGATGACTATGGCCAACGCCCGCGCGAGCGCTATTATAGGTGTACTGGAAGAATTGTTCCCGGGGACATCAGTCTCTCTCTCTCTCTCTCTCTCTCTCTCTCTCTCTCTCTCTCTCCCTCTCTCTCTTCCTCCCTCTAACAACAGCAGCACCAGGGCCGTTGGTGGGCGCTGTGTTGCGCAGAACAACGCCATCCGCGGCAGCGGTCGATTCAGATTCACTGCCGTCCTCTGGGTTATTTGTTTGAAAATGTGTTTGAATGGATATGAAAAAGAGTTGGATGACCCCTCGCCCTCTCATCATCCCGCTGGACACACACACACACACACACACACACACAACCAAAACTCGGTGCCCGCACTGTTAATAATTATCTAGATTTTTTTCTCCCCCCCCCCCCCCCCGGTCTGATTGAAAGGTTCCGGCTGACGGCATGGCATGACGGCGGCCAGCCCAGCCGGGCCCTGACTGCCTGACGGCCTTTACGGGGGGCGCGCGGTGCACGGCAGCTGGAGCCGACTGCCGCCGTGCCATCACGGCCGCTTAGCGGAGCAGAGCGGCGCGGCGTGGCGCGGCTGACCCCGGCAATACGGGCGCTCTCCCCTCCCCTCCCCTTCGTGCCGTCGGAGATTATTACATGTGTCAAGAGCCATATGTCAGCGGCCCCGCCTTGGCACCGGCAGAGCGGAAAAACTTCCGCTGCTGGAGGAGCTGAGGCCGGAACGGCCCGGCCCGGCCCGCCCTGCATTCAGAGGCTGACGGAATTTCGCACCTCTCCTCTCCCTCTCCTCTCCTCTCCTCTCACCGCGCGGAGCGGATCGCTCGCTGATCGCAGGGACAAAGCGGACTCCTCCCGATGTGGTGCGGGCGGCGAAGATGGAGGCGACTTGTTGAGAGTTTGTTGTGGTGGGGGCGGGGGCGGGAGCGGGGCTGTCCGCCTACCGGTGTGCTCTGCCGACGGGTACTTACAGCCGCTTACGGCCGCCGCTTGTCGTGCTTGCCATGCTCCTGTCCCCGTAGATATGCACAGAGCTCCTACCGAGAGTGGCTTTCTACCCCGCCGGGCGCCTGCGAGTGTCAGGGTAGGCCGGCCCGCACCACACGCGTGCGCGCGCACAAGTCAGGGTTGCCAGGGCGCCAGTTGAGGGCGCGGGGACAGTGACAGGCAGTGTGAGCGCGGCAGCGCGGCCACAGAGATAAACAAACTTTCTGCTCGCCATCAATCTTGCTGGTCCTGGCTGGGCGCTGGCGCGGACGCGTTAGGCTCTCTGGTGTGGCCCTACCGCTGCTACTGCTGCTGCTGCGGTGGCAGCCGGTCACTGCGGCTGGCCGCCATTATTTGTTTGTTTTCGCATTAACACGGCCGCACTGCCGCCAGCACTGACTTCAGCTACAGCTGGCCGCAGCAGCAGCAGCAGCAGCAGCAGCGACGTCTCTGCACTGTAAAACTCTATCCTCACCTCGCTCATGACGTCGGCGGGGCAGCAGCAGCAGCAGCGGCGGCGCTGCCATGGCGAGGGATCGACGTGGCTTAGCAGCGCGAGCGCGCTCCGACGACAAACGATCTCTCTCTCTCTCTCTGTCTCTCTCGCACCGTTCGTTTCCGTTCTATCTCTTCAAACGCGCGCGCGTCCCTGAGACTCTGCCCGGCGTGTGCACGGCCCGTGGCAGACGTGTGCCCGGCACGTGTTACGTGTGTCGTGGGCGCCGGATCCGTCAGGGTCGTGCGCTCGTGCCAATAGAGGTTTCCAATAATATTTTGGAAACGGCCGTTGAAGAACAAAAACTCTTCCAGACCGAAAACTCTCAAGGGCAGGTATGAGAAACTTAAATGGCGTTTGAGTGAATGAGTGAATTTGGAGGTTAGTTCCATATTTGGCGAGGCCCCTGTGCGTCGATGTTTCTCATACCTGCTCTCGAGAGTTTTCGGTCTGTCAGGGTTTTTGTTCTTCAGCTTCTGATTCTGAGCCTTGTGCTGGAAACTCCTATTGCCCCTCTCCTCTCCCTCCTGTCCTCCGGTGCCGCCGCGTCTCTCCCTTTTGCCGATGCTCGGCCCTCTGTTGGCCGCTTTGTGTATACCGGTGTGGTGGCGCGGCACCCCCGGCACCGCCGGCACCGCCGGCACCGTTCCTCAACAATAATGACAACAGCGCCGACCCACCGCCCTCTCGGAAAATACTATAATTGGGAATTCGGCGCACCGCATTGTGAGCATTGCGAGCGTATGAGGAAGTTTGACGCGACGGGTTTTGGACCGATCAGAAATGTCAGAGGTGGCTGCCGGGGTGCTGGGGGCTCCTCGCTTCTCGTTTCGACGGTTCGCGGAGTGACATAACATAAACAACCTTGACGCGAAATAGGAATAGAGACAAAATAAATAAATTAAAAAAAAACACAAAACATTCTTTATATATTTCTGCTCGCAAAGAAAGGAAATGTTGGTGGTAGCGGCGGCGGCGGCGGGTGGTCTGATCTGCTCACAAAAGTTGGAGCCGAGAGAAGAAGAAAGGTGGTATGAATTATTTTGCTGCGGCCTCACTCTCCGCTCCCTCCTCTCCCTCCCCTTCCCCTCCTCCCTCTTCTCGCCTTGCCCTCCGGCTTGATAAGACCTGGAACCTCGGCCCTGGAACATCCCTCTCGCTTCCTGCAATGCAGATACCCTCCCCTAAAAAAAAAGGACAAAGACAAAAGTAAAAAAAAAAAATAGGAAAAAATCCCCCGGTCGCGGCGTGCGTCTCCATTTATTTTAGCCCCGATGAGTCGATGCGCCCCCTGCTGGATTGGAATTGAGTTTCGCTCGCGTGCCCGTCCATCACAAGGCGGAGAGGGGAGACGATCTGCAGCCTGACGTCACGGCGCCCTTCACTCTCACTCCGGGCCCCACAAGGAGGCCCTGCTGCTGAAGCCCTGCAGCCCGCAGGCTGCGCTGGCATACCACAGGACGACACCGAGGAAGTCACCCCCAGCTTTGGTTATGAAGTAGTCAGCCAAGCTTCTTACTCCTAGCCAGGTGAGGGGAGTGAGGGGGGGGGGGGGCTGAAAGAGGGAGAAGAAGAAGCGTGCGGAGGCAGGGAAGGTGTGCGGGCGAGAAAGTGACGTGAGCGCTGTGACGTAAAGAATGGCAGCAGTTAGCGGCAAGTTACGCCCTACTTGGGGAAATGAGAGCCAAGGGGCCAGCGAACGGGAAGAGCTGAAAGAGAAGAGAGAGAAGAAGAGTAAAGGAGGAGGGGGAGAGGGGGAGCCGGTGGCGAACGCCGGGCCGAGCCTGGGGCCGAGTTGGGGGCTCTCTCTGGCAGCCGGGAGCAAAGCTATGAAGGTGTTCTGAAGAAGTGTGGATGAGAGAGAGAGAGAGAGAGAGAGAGAGAGAGAGAGAGAGAGAGAGAGAGAGAGAGAGAGAGAGAGAGAGAGACGGGAGGAAGAGAGGGAAGTAGCGGGGAGAGCGAGAGAGTCGCGTGTTTATGTGAGAGAATTTTTATCATCATTTTGCACGTCAGGAGGGGAGGGTGGCATTAAAAGTAAACTTTCCGCCCGCCGCCGCACAGCAAACATCACTTGAGCTGCAAACTACTCTGACTCAGGACGAACTGTCTTCCCCCCCCCCCTTCTTTTTGCACGATTTTTTCACGATAACGTGCATACATGCTCTGCTCTCCAAATGCAGTCGACGGTGAGAAATAATTTGCCTGCCAAAGCCAACCGCACCGTGTTTTCCCTCAGGTTGGGTTTTTACTAATTCCAGAACAAAATTACGCCCCTCTTCATCTGCTGCCATTTATGTCGCCTCATTTCCGTCCGTAAAGCGGAGGGTCAAACTTATTTTTTAATTTTTTTTTGCGTGTAGCCGCCCAGCTTGGTGGGGTGGTGGGGGTTGTCGTGTGGTATGCTGATGCCTCATGCAAGGGAGACGAGGCGCCCCCTCCCTGCCCCCTCCCTGCTCCCTCCCTGCCCCCTCCCTGTTCCCTCCCTGCCCCCTCCCTGCCCCCTCCCTGCCCCCTCCCTGCCCCCTCCCTGCCCCCTCCCTGCCCCCTCCCTGCCCCCTCCCTGCCCCCTCCCTGCTACCTCCCTGCCCCCTCCCTGCTCCCTCCATGCCCCCTCCCTGCCCCCTCCCCCGGAGCAGGCGCAGAGGGTGCCAAAGGGTTTGGGTCCGGGCCGGCCACCAGGACGTGCGCTTGAATCGGCCCTCAACGACGTCGGGTCGGTCCGGGCGGCGGCGGCGGGTACCCTCCGAGCATCCGGCTGCAGCCCTTCCGCACGGCGGCGCACTGCACTGCCCCCCCCCCCCCCCCCCACTACCCCCACCACCACCTACCCCCACCACATCGACCCGACAACCGCCACAGGACGCACAAGCCTCCACGCACGCGACCTGATCGACGAACCCCTCGGTGTGTGTGTGTGTGTGTGTGTGTGTGTGTGTGTGAGAAGCAGGTCGATCCTGGCGCTAAACCACACTGCACCCGGGACACAAAAAAAAAGTATCGAAAAAAAACCACAAGAATAATTGGAGCTGTCGAAGCCCTGGGCTTTTAACAATTGAGTGCCATACTTGCCCGCGGCCCCGCTGTCCTTGCCGCCGCCGCCCTGCCTGTTGCTTTATAACCCAAATTATCAGCGGGATCGATCATCGCGGCGGTCTGTATTCACCCCCCCCCCCCTCTCCCCGCCACTCCTCAACACGGCAAATACAGAGCGACTAGCGAGGTGAGCTAAGCAATCGGTGCGTGCGGAGCCCAACACGCCGCGCCTCGGACCCGAAGCAAGCAACCCGAAGCAACCCGAAGCCGTCAGGCCAAACTTGTTGTGATGCGATGCGACTGGAAACACAACAGCGGCAACGGAACGGGAACAAAGTTGAATCCAGATTGGGGGGAAAAAGGCGTCGGCTGGTGCGGCTGTGTAGCGAGCGGGGAGGGGCGGGGGGAACTGGGTCCTAAAGGCGCTACCGCGTGCGCATCTGATCCGTGAAGGGAAACAGGAAGTCCCCCCCCCCCCCTCTCCCACTCCTTCCGTCCCTCCCAAATCCTCCTGTACACTCCGCCCGCCCGCTCCGCCCCGCCCGCGCTCCCCTCACACATATTTTTGTTGCTTGTTTTAGTGTTTGCTCAGTGAAGGCTAACTTTGGATATTTCGTGAGGAGAGAGAGAGAGAGAGAGAGAGAGAGAGAGAGAGAGAGAGAGAGAGAGAGAGAGACAGAGAGAGGGGGGGGGGGGGCGGACCACGACCCCAACCCCCCTTTATCTGTATACCGCGAAAGACGCATGAAAGCTGCCGTTTTCTTTCACCACTTTTTCTTATGCCTGTCTCAAGGATCGAACCCGCGAACCCGCACGCCCGCTCTTTCCGCGCGAGAAGACGGAAGTGTGTGTGTGTGTGTGTGTGTGTGTGTGTGTGTGTGTGTGAGTGAGGTAGAGAGATGGTGGCGGGCAGGGGGGGGGGGGGGGCGGTGTTTGCCGTGCGGTGAGTACATGCTGTTTATAACCTCCAGAAGTGGAGTGAAAGTGTCGGAAGGGGGCGAGATATGAGCACCGGGAAAGAGAAAGGGAAAGAAGGGAAAGTGAGCAGGAGCGGGGCAGGAGGGAGGCCCAGGGAGGCGGTGCGCGTGTGCTGAGGGCTGTGGGCTCAACATCCACTTCATATTTCTCCTCCCCGGTCGACAGAAGACGCCGCGCCGGAAGTTTCTCTTCAGTTCCAAATAACATTTTCTCGGGAATTTTACAACTGAACAACAGAACATCTCCATAAGCCCCCATGTGCTTCCTTCCGGCCGCCGAGGGGGCGCGGGCAACTCTCAATAAACCACCGCCCCCACTGTGCGAGAGCCGAAATCAATTCGGGCCTTTATCATGGTTTCGAACCGGCTCATGATCTGATCTCTGCCCGGAATTATGATTCGTCATAGGCCGCCTGGTGAGCAGCGTCCCGTGTCTCTCACACACATACTCTCTCTCTCTCTCTCTCTCTCTCTCTCTCTCTCTCTCTCTCTCTCTCTCTCTCTCTCTCTCTCTCACACACACACACACTCACACTCAAATGGAGAGGGTTGTCATTCCGATTTAATTGAGCGAGAGGGAGGGAGCTGATGGAGTGAGCGGTTCGGTCCGGTCCGGCAAATTTCTCCCTCTTGGGAAACAGCCCCGATGGCGCCGCCACGGCCCGTACGGGAGTCATGGGAGTGCGTCACATCATCATCATCATTACGGGCATCAGTTCGTTGCTGTGATTGGCTGCCCTGCGCGGGGTTTTGGTGGAAGGGGGGGGGGGGCAGTAAAGGGACGCTGCCACAACCCACACAGCCTTCTTCGATTCATTCCCTCCGCCGCTCCGCTGCGCCCACCGCCCCCCTGGCGGCTCAATACGGAATTATTTGCGAAGGCAACACGATTACTGGTCCCCTGGGGTCCGGAGCTCGGCGCCCGGCACCACCGTGAACTGGCGGCCCGTCCGAGCCGGCACTCCTTCCCAGCGCGCCTCCCGCCGTGTGAACACAGCAGCACGGGGTAAACTTTGGTCTAAGTGGCAGAGAGAGAGAGAGAGAGAGAGAGAGAGAGAGAGAGAGAGAGAGAGAGAGAGAGAGAGGGGGGGGGTACAGAGAAGATCCGGACGATGGTTTTAGTTTTAGGGTGTACCAAGGAAGCGCCCCCCGCCCCCTTCCACTTCGCCCGTTTCATTATCTCTACTCGCGGGTAGAAAATTCGGCGCTCCTAACTAGCTGGAAACTCCGACGGCACGATCACCTAATTTCAGCCCCCTCCGGCCTTTCTCCACCTTTACCTCCCCCTCCTCCCTCTTCAATACGGATGAATCACTATAAATTTGACCTCCCTTTCCCCCCTCTTATTTTCCCAAACTACTGATGCCATTTTTCTTTTCTTTGTTTTTTACGTATGCATTTTTATTTTTTAAATTATTGCCGTGGGGGTGAAGTGGTGGTGGTGGTGGTGGTAGTGGTGGCAGGCAGGGTTGGGAGCATGTGGTGGCATGGGAGCATCACGCCAGAGCTTGTCGAGTCCTGTGCTAGCGTGTGGAGTGTGGGGGCACGGCACGGCACGGCACGGCACGGCACGGCACGGCACGGCACGGCACGGCACGGCACGGCACGGCACGGCACGGCACGGCACGGCCACGGGGGTACCATGCCCTCGACATAAACAGCGCGGCGTCAGTCCTTCGCCCCGCACGACACGTGCGCCCCGTGCGTCCTGCGTGCTGTCCTCAAAAACTCGTGCAGTATGCATGGACTTTTCATCCCGCTTTCCAGGTTGGAGCGCACAGCGGCGCACAGCGGCGCACAGCTAGCAGCCCAACAGCGGCGCACAGCGGCGCACAGCTATAGCAGCCCAACAGCAGCGCACAGCTATCGCGGCCCGGGCCCAGCTGACCGACCCTACCGCCCGCTTTACAACTCGAAACGCGCGGCACGGAATTTCAAAGCGTGGACCCCCCTGCGAGGCATAGGCAACCCACACGAGTACGGCAGCACGAGCCCGTTTTCCTTTGAATCGGCGGCGGCAGACGGACGCCCGGAGGCGAGAGGACGTCATGTGGTACTGAGGTGGCCGGGCAGGGTAGGGGACGCGACCTTTAAACTTTGATTCCTGCCCGGCCCGGCGTGTTCTCCGCGCTCGTGTCCTTATGGTGGCCTGCTGCCCGTCCTCTGCGCTGCTCTCAGTGCCCGCCCCCGCGAACATCGTCGCCGGCGTCCCTCCCGGGCGTCCCGCACATCCCCGAGCACCGCGTCACACCCGAGTGGCCGCCGGGGCGTCACACAGAGTCCCGGCCCCGGCTTCCCCCCGCCGCCCGCCGTGTTTTGGTATTCAGCCTTGGCGTGTGGGCGGATCGTCTGCCGTGGCGCTGCGCTGCTTCCTGGCCGCGCCCTCGGGTGGCCCTCCGCCGCCGGCACCGGCCCCGCCTCCCCACAAGAGAGGTATAGCGGGGCCTTCTGAAGATGTAAAAAGGCGCGGGGCAGGAGGCGCTGCCAGGGGCTTAGGCAGCACGGCGGGAGCGGACGGTGAAGTGAAAGGAGGAGAGGAGGCCCTGAGAGAGACGGCAGTCCGCCGGCCGGCCCCACCCCGCCCCGCCCCGCCCCGCCGGTCGCCGGTACGTACGCACGCGGCAGGAGCACGCGGTATGCGGGCGGCGCAGCCTGTGGCGCAGCGGCAGCCGTCGGCAGCGGGGCCCTTTCCGACCGGATGCTATTTTTAGGACGCGCAATGCACACGCCTAAAAGGAGCAAAACGAGAAAGTGGTGGCTGCGGTGGTGGAGGGGGCTCGGCTGGGGACACGCGGGCGGCGCGGCGACACAGCCCGGCGGCGGCCACGGGCAACAGCGCACACATGATGCAGCCGCGGCCCCGACGGCACGACGGCGTCCTCGGAAATAGCTCCCCTCCGCCCGGCGTCGCCTGGCGTGCTAAGGGCGCCCGATGCACGGCTCCGCTGGCTCCGCTCGGCGGCCAGACGCGACGGCGCCAGCCCCCGGCCACCGGCCCCGCCGGCCGCCCCCACAGCCCCCGCTGGCCCCCGCCGGCCCCCCAGCCGCCCCCACAACCTCCCACGGCGGGGGAAAAGGTGGTTTGGCAGAGCCATTAGCGGGGGCCACGCATCATTACACCGTCCAAATACCCCTCGCAGAGCAAGCGCAGGGAAGGGGCGCCACTGCGGACCACTGGGGAGCCCTGGGTGGGCTCCGGAGCCACGGCATGCAGCCGGCAAGACGATCACGGTCTCCAGGGAGGAGGCGGGGGCGCGCGGCCGGCCCCCGGGAGCTCCCAAGTCATCGCTCCGTCCCCGCGGCCTCCGGCCCGGCGGAAGCAGGTGATGCGTTCAGCGACGTACTCTCCTTAAGGTGGAAAGGCGAGAGGGGCGACGGCGTCAAAGGGAGCGCCGAGTGGAGAGCTTCTCTGAAAAGGTCGATACTGTGCTGTGAGGGGGCGGGCGGAGCCGAGCGGAGCCGAGCGGAGCCGAGCGGAGCCGAGCGGAGCCGAGAGCCTGTCTTGTCGCTCCGACCCAGACAGTCAACACCCTTCCAAAATCAAAAATACAACATTTGAGTAACTTTGCCTTAAAATGGCTGTTTGACTTGTGAGGTAACGTGGTGACCAGCGTGACTTATTTGAATAATTTTGACTAGTTTGAGAAAATTGGGATATTTTTCGACTGATTTTGCGATTTTTGTTTTACTTTATTGGAGCAAATTTTACCTTATTTTGGGGATTTTTTTTTTTTTTTTTTTTTTTGGGGGGGGGGGGGGGCTTCAACAATGAATAATTTAAGTGAGGAACCCCTGGGTCGGGACAGTCCCCAAGGTGAGGGGAGGAGAGGGGTGTGGTGTGTAGGGCCTAGAGCGCCCTGCCTGACTGTTGAGCCCGGCCTCCCGCCGGCACCGCCACGCCTCCATCTCGCCGACGCGCTCCGATGCTCTTCGACGGGAGTGCTGGCACGCGTGGTGCGTGGCGTGGTGCGTGGCGCGTGGCGTGGCGCGTGGCGTGGTGCATGCGGTGCAGTCGAGGCCGAGCCGCCCAGCCGCGCCCTCGCGACACTCCGAACACCCGGATTCGGCCCTCTGCTCTGCTGACCTTGGCGGCTTTCGTGCGAGGCTTAACGATTTCCCCCTAGCTCTCTCTCTCTCTCTCTCTCTCTCTCTCTCTCTCTCTCTCTCTCTCTCTCTCTCTCTCTCTCTCTCTCTCTCTCTCTCTCTCTCTCTCTCTCTCTCTCTCTCTCTCTCTCTCTCTCTCTCTCTCTCTCTCTCTCTCTCTCTCTCTCTCTCTCTCTCTCTCTCTCTCTCTCTCTCTCTCTCTCTCTCTCTCTCTCTCTCTCTCCCCCCTGCTCTTCTCTCGTCGTGTCGCAGAGCCGAGGCACAGCGGTGACACATCGTGCAGCCCAGCCGGTGACCGTTCAAAAATGCATGTCCGACCACCTCCCGCCCTCGGCCCGGCCCCCGCCCGCCACCGGTCGATGAAATAATTGACACGACGAGAGACTATCAAAGCAGAACACGACCTCAGGGAAGGGCACGGAGAGGCCGACCCGACCCGACCGACGGACAGCCACTAGCGTGCCCGAAAAGCAGCGGGGCTACCGATGCGCGCTAAGCAGCCGACATAGTTCAGATAAAACGTCTGTTTCTCTCTCCTCTCCCCCCCCTCTCTCTCTCTCTCTGTCTGTCTGTCTGTCTCTCTCTCTCTCTCTCTCTCTCTCTCTCTCTCTCTCTCTCTCTCTCTCTCTCTCTCTCGCATGCATCCGCCTTGCTGTCCGCTCCGCTTTTATACGGCTGACTGATAAACCTCGCATGACGATGACGTACCGATAGCCGGGTGATAGCGAAGCACGCTGCCGGGGGTGGCTTCGAATTGTCCAAATTCCATCCCGGCCCACCGCGCCGCTGTCTACATACCAGTCATGAATCTCGAAGATAAAAAAAAGTAGAAAATGATAAAAGTGGCCCGTTGGCTGACTGCGGGGCTGCGCTGGCGTATCGGCTATTATTATACTTGGCCAGCCCGGGGCTCAACAGGTGCGTTCTCTTCTGCCAGCATCGGCCACAAATCGACTGGAACTTCGGTTCCGAAGGGATTGTCTTGGTTACTCGTGCATGCCGCTACAGCCTCACCTGTTTACTTTCTGCTGCGGTTCACCGATGAAAATGCGATAGCCAGGACAGCCGGTAGTATTGGATGATTTTCGTTGAGCTTCCAGCCATTTTTTAAATTTTATTTTCCAATGTTGACGCTTGCCGGTGTCGGTCGAGCAGCATTTCCCACGTGTTTCTGCAAGTAGCCGGTCTCGGCTTGTCTCGGCTTGTCTCGCCTCGTCTTGGCTAGCCTAGCCTTGCCCCCCCCCCCCTCCAACACCCTCCTCACCGCCTGCCATTTGCACATCAATAAGGAAAGTTTGCTCTGCCATGCAAATGTACTTATTCACCCCCCCCCCACCACCCCGCCCCCACCCCCTTCCCAGGGTCCAGGCGGCCGAGAGCAGCAACCCTCCTGGGACTCACCGGTATACACGTGAGATGCCGAACATAACCCCTCCCCCTCCCCCCTGCCTCCCTCCTCGCCGCGTGTATTTTATTTCATCCTTTGCGCCCATAGGATTACATTCCTGCCGGCAAAGAGAATTGAATGTAAATAAAAAGGCCTCTGCAGCCTGCGCCGCTCTCCTATCTGCGTGAATGGGGAACAATTTCTGCCGCATTGCGGTCATTGAGGTATTGCGGTATTGAGTCGCCTGGACACACCTCACCTCACCCTCACCCCACCTACCTATGCCGACACACCTGCCGAGGCCACCGCTCTGTGTGCCGCCAGCCGCCAGCCCGCGGTGTGTGTGTGTGTGTGTGTGTGTGTGTGTGTGTGTGTGTGTGTGTGAGTGTGTGTGTGCTGTCTGTCTAGCCGGACTGAGAGTGTGCTATCACTTGGCCACCCCTCAGGCACCTCATGGGGAGGCGGTGTTGGGTGTGCTCTGCGTGCTCCGCACTGAGACCGTCCACACACACACACACACACACACACACACACACACACACACACGGCCGTCTGGGAGCGTTGCTTATCACGGTGCTGAGGGCCAATGGGCCAGGACATGCCATTCACGGCTGACTTAATCAAGCCGGCGGTCCCCGCTGCTGCTGCTGCTGCTGCTGCTGCTGCAGCTGAGGACCACCGTGAGGTACCGCCGGGCGCCACAAGGTGGCGCTAAAAGCGTTGTCTCCTCGCAGAGGACCCATCCTCCTTGTGGATAGGGTCGTCGGCTGCGTACACAGTAGTGATAACTGCGCGCTCGCCTTTCATGTGCCTGCCTATATTTTTCTTTTACATTTTTCTATCTCGTCTCATTTTTATTAGCGTTTTATTTTTTATTTTTAACAACCACAGTACGATGAGGGTGGCCGCCTGCCTGTCTGCGGGGCGCCAGGCTCGCCCGCACACTCACACACATCTCCCTTTTTTGTGTTGCCACGCCCGCGTGCGGCTGCGTCCGAAACCGCAGCGCGTGTCAAGCGCGCCCCGACGTTGTCTTTTACGTCGGCGTTCGCGTGCCGGCCGGCCGGCCGAATGAATGGTTGAATGAATGGATGCAAGAGGGAGGAAACGCGAACTGCATTTACACACGCAGCCTTGTAACGGACGTGCTCGCGTGAGGCGGCCGCGGTGCTCGCTCTGACCTCGTTCTGAATTTCGTTGCGCCTCGAGTTGCGCCTTTCCGCGTGTTCAAATAACGTCCGTGTGCGCCCAGCTGCTGTGACTCTGCGAAAACAGGCCCGTACAGAATTCATCAGAAAAATTAACGTCGTGTGAAACTTGCGAAATTCCATAAGACACTCATCTCAACATTGATCACCCTTTTTTTTTTTTAAATTGTTACTCGGGTCGAGTCTGGTCCAGCGGCAGCCAGGCTGGCTCGGCAGGCCCGCCTGACACGGAAGTGTAGCGGGCGGCCTATCGCTGCTCCGTAAGGCGTAAGGCTGTGGGGACGGGCCGGCTGGGGACGGGCCGGCTGGGGACGGGCCGGCTGGGGACGGGCCGGCTGGGGACGGGCCGGCTGGGGACGGGCCGGCTGGGGACGGGCCGGCTGGGGACGGACACGGCCCCCTCCCCTCCCTCTTCCTGCCGCGCTGCCAGCCCAGCCCCAGGGATGGGCGCCCGGCCCGGCAGCTGTATCCATCAGCGGGCGACGGATATGAGACCGCCGAGTATATTTTATGGGGGCGAAAACCGCTTTACGGGACCCGACTGCGGCCGAGACTGCGGCCCCCGCCGCCCCCCGCCGCCCCCTGCTGCCCCCCACTGCCCCCCGCCCCCCTGTGCTGCCGGCCGGCGCGGCGTCAGAGTGCGGCGGGCAGCGGATGAGGATAACGCAGCGATGGGGCGCTTTGCTTCGGGAGCCGTGTAAACGGCGGGCCGCGGTAGTAAACGGGCGCCAGACGGGCTGCGAACGGCATCGCTCGGCATCGCTCGGCATCGCTCGGCATCGCTCGGCATCGCTCGGCATCGCTCGGCATCGCTCGGCATCGCTCGGCATCGCTCGGCATTGCCAGGCATCGCCACTGCCCGCCTTGGAACTATAGGTCTCCCGGGCCAGACCAGGCCCCTCATGCTGCTGCCGCTACCGGCGCCATCGCTCTCCGTATGACGTTATGCTTCCGTCTCGCTTCCTCCGCAGCAACAGGCGCACTCTGGCAGAGCGACAATGAGATAAATACGTCTCCTCTTCATTCCGCGCGTCTTTTGTGTCTCAACTACTATCTGTCTCTCTCTCACCCCTGGTACTTGGTCCCGGTGCCCCGTGTGGGTGAGTGAGTGAGCGAGTGGTATGTGCGCGCGCTGTCTTGCCTAACCAACTGCTGCTGCCTCCTGCGGTGTGGTGCGGGAGTACGGAGAGTGACGCAGAGTGAGCGTGGCATGTGTGTGAGGACCCGTGAGGACCCGTGAGGACCCGTGAGGACCCGTGAGGACCCGTGAGGACCCAGGACCTAACGCGGCGTGTCTCCTTCGTTTGAAGGTGAGGACGCAGCGCGTTGGCGGTGCGGTGACGGCCCCCGGCCCGCCCCCTGCCCCCGACCCCCTGCCCCCGGCCCCCGGCCCGACCCCGCCCCCGCCCCCCCCTGCCCCCGGCCCACGGCCACCGGCGCGGCCACCCCTCTCGCCCTGGCAATCGATCTTCATCATGCAAATAAGCTCTTTCACCTGTTTTCGCATCATCAAGCCCTCCACCCCCCCCCTCCCGCCGAGTTCCGAAGACACTCCCTCCCCCTTCACCACGCACAACGTACATCCCCGACATTCGCCCTCCCGAAGCGACGCGCCGTTGTTCGTGCCGGTGGTGCTTCGCTTCGCCCGCAGAAATAAAAATAGAAAAAAAAGAAAATGATAATAAAAAAGAAGCACCCCGCGATTCCCGAGCTCTCTCTTTTGTCGCGAGAAGATAAGAAAAATTGCGGTGAAATGGCGCGCACACAAATCTGCCACTTGATTCCAAATCCGGCAGCAGGTTATCCAGGGAGCAGAGCCCCCCCCCCCCCCCCCCGGCCCTCAGATCGGCCGTGTTGTCTCTGCACTTCATCACTCATCCCGCGCGGCCCAGGGGCGGTTTTCTTTTCTATCTCTCTCAGCAGCATCCCCCCCCCCCCACCCCTCTTTTGTACCTCGGGCCCACGCGAGCTTCCCGGGTGCAGTGCCTCTGAAACGCCACCGAAATGAATAAGTTTGTATGAGAGAGTGTGGGGCTGGGGTGCATGTCTTTGTTATATGCGGCGGGTCAGGTCGCGGCCAGGTCACGAACGCTTCCGCACACTCTCAGCCGGGGACCGCTGTCGGGGAAAAGCAATATCATCGGGTGGCTGCTGCACGTTTCCCCGATACACGGCCGAGCCCCCGGCGCCCCGGCGGGGTAAGGGACAATTAAGACCGTCCACCAAGTTGTCGCGACCCCCTCCCCCCCGCTAACGTCACTCTTATCTCCATTACCCAGGGGAACCATGCACCTCCAACACGAAAAAAACAAGGTTTAAACCTGCCATGAAAAAAAAGAAGGTAAATCAACATGTAGAGAGGAGGGGGACGTACTCCTTCATTTACTGAAACGTGTATACTGTGACTGTATCGGATAGCAGCGCCGGTGCGGCCCGGGGGGCGCCTCCACCTGGAGAACCCCCTGGAGCCTGCTGGAGCCTGCTGGAGCCTGCTGGAGCCTGCTGGAGCCCAAGCCCCCAGAGGCCCTCCACCCCACCGCACCACCCCGGGGGGCTCACGTACAGGGGGCTGAAGGCGGCTGAAGGTGAAAGGTACAGAGAGAGAGAGAGAGAGAGAGAGAGAGAGAGAGAGAGAGAGAGAGAGAGAGAGAGAGAGAGAGAGAGAGAGAGAGAGAGAGAGAGAGAGAGAGAGAGAGAGAGAGAGAGAGAGAGAGAGAGAGAGAGAGAGAGATAGAGTGGGAAGGAGGGAGTATACACATTATTTAATTTTGCGTTCCTTGTGGAACTGGGCCAGCAGCGCGCGGTTCTGTAAAAACGCGCGCTTTGGCAAGCAGCGGGCGACGTCGCGTATCCTTTACGGTCTGCAGCAGTGCAGCAGTCGGGTCCTTTTATACGCGCGCGTCTGACGAATTTCATCTGGGCTGCTGCTGCTGCTCCTGCGTGGCATCTTCGCCCCGCCCCGCCCCGCCCCGCCCCGCCCCCGCCCCCCGCCCCGCCCGCCCCCTCGCCCCGCCCCGCCCCGCCCCGCCCCGCCCTGCCCCGCCCCGGCCCCGCTCGAATCACAGCTCGGTCGACGACCCCACGGGGGAGGGACGACAGCGGAGCGTCCGCAAAACCCTGGAGCTGTGCAGCGGCGGCACCGAGTTGGAGATGGGAGGGGGTTGGAGGGAAGGGGGGGGGGGAGGGAGGTGCAGAGAGGAGCACGGAGGCCGCAGGGTAAGTGCAGGTGGTAAAAAAACTTATGACTGCGGAAACAAAATCACAGCAAGTTAAATAAACACTACGAAACCTAACCTAACGCTTGTAAAAAGTCAGTCATAGTGCCTGCCTTAAAAAATTGCAACTTTTCAATTTTGGGATAAAATGACCATGCTTGAGAAAGTGTGATTTTTTTTTTATTTATCTGCAGCCTCCCTACGGCTGGACTAGCCTGCGGGAGCGTCGCACGGATGTTTGCCCCGAGAGCACATTTTATTGCTGGACGCCGGCGATATGCGCTGACGCTCAGCTGCGGCTCGCAGATGCCCCCCCCCCCCCCGGCCGGTGGCCTGGCCAGGGGCAGCTGGCCGTCGCACCCTGCCAAGTTTATACCCTTCTCCCACTGCCACTTATTTACGACCGGTCTCGCGCCATTCATGCCACAGTCTGTCAAACGTTGAGACGCCCTCCCCTCCCCCCCCCCCCCCCCCGGTCCCTCACGGTCCAGGTGGCAGCCGTGGCGGCAGCGTCACACACGTCGCGTCTGTCTCGTCATTGTTTCCGACGTGCGCACGGGCGTGTCGCCCGGACGGCAGCAAGCCGAGAGCATTTCGTCGCCATCAAATCCGCGACGCGCGCTCCGGGTTCTTCATTATTCGCAGTCTTTTACGATGCCCGCTGATGAACCATAAAACTTTTCCATCGGCCGCCCGCCCCCGCCCCGCCACGCCCGCTTGCCTGCCGCTGGCTCCGGCCCTCCGGCCGAGTTTGATCGGGGGCGTGCCGGGCCGCGGTGGCCGTCCGCCTCTCCCGGGCTGTCGCCGATACCAGCCATTATATCTTGCGGCTTGACTGACCTTGGCCGTGATCAGGTCGTTGGCCTTACCGCCCTAGCGGCCCGCAAGGACTCAGGACACTCGAGCGCCGATCAGCCGGGGCAGCCAGGGCACCCAGACGTCGGAAACCTCTGCCTGTCGGTGGCGCCTGCTGGGTAGGCAACCACGACTCGTGCACGCACTCGTGTCGAGCGGGCTGGCCTACCCTGGCACTGGCAGGCGCCCGGCCTGCTCGCGCCGCGCTCCGCGTTATCTCTGTGTACAGACCAGCCGCCGGAAACAATAATGGAAACGCTTGCGGGGGCAGAAATGTGTCAAAGTTGTGATAAAACGTGTGTTTACTTTCGCTCTCACGTGCGGGAAAAGGGGGCAAAACCCAGAGCGCGGCCGCCCGAGGCCAATGACAATCAGAGCTCCCCCCCTCCACTCTCCACGCTTTACGGCGCGGCGAGCTGTCCTCGAAATATTCAGCAGCGCCGGCGTGGACACGAGATGTAATTAACAACAACAACAGCAGCAGCAAGCAGGATGATGGAAGAACGTAGCAGGTGAACCGCACGACTCCGGGGAACTCCGGGGGCACTCCGGGTGGGTATCCGGGGTCTCCGGGGGGAGCTCGGAGAACGGCTAACAGCGTCCGGGAGGTCGGCGAGGTTTTGTTCTCCATTACTAAGGGGGTTCATCGCCAACCCGCTGCACAGCAACGTCGCCTTAGCACCTCTGCTGCTGGTCCGGGTGCCAGACATGGGCGCTGTACCTTGATTGCGTTTTGAATGCAAACTAGGAACACCTTGCGCCATCGAGAGAGAGAGAGAGAGAGAGAGAGAGAGAGAGAGAGAGAGAGAGAGAGAGAGAGAGAGAGAGAGAGAGAGAGAGAGAGAGAGAGAGAGAGAGAGAGGGGGGGGGGCGGCTTCATCTTATGGCGCTGGCCTGGCGAGGTGACTGCTTTTCTGTACAGGACGATACTTTCTCGAGACTCTCCAAGCGGCTAAGTCCACCTCCGCGCTCCCGGACTCCGTCACCGTTTTGCACAACAAGAAGGACCGGGACCGGCGCTGCCGTCTATGGCGTCGTCTAGACGTGCGCGCGGCGGTACACACAGCGAGAGAGAGAGAGAGAGAGAGAGAGAGAGAGAGAGAGAGAGAGAGAGAGAGAGAGAGAGAGAGAGAGAGAGAGAGAGAGAGAGTCGTCTGACCCGCCTCGCCGTCTGGGCTAGCCTGGACTAGCCACTCCCACTCGTGGGAACGTCAGGTGCACCGGAAGAGGGACTTAAGACGGGACGGGGTGTACTGTAGCACCGGACCGCGCCGCAAGCAGCGGGGGGGGGGGGGGGGGCTGGGGTGGCGGGTAGGGGGCAGGAGGTGAGGCTGGGACCACCGATAGGCACGGCACGGGCACCGCGGGGGCCGGCGGGGGCCGGCGGGGGCCGGCGGGGGCCTTGGCCGACGGCGGTGCGGTGACCGCGGCGCTCTCGCAAACTTTATGGATTACTTTGACGCCAGAGTGAGCAGCACAGCATGACGCCGTCGTCGGGGTGCTTAGAAGCCATCGTCGGCGCGTTACCGGCTGGCCCTCCCCCCCCCCCCCGCCCCCCGCCGTCCGCCGCTGCCGCCGTTCGGCAATGACTTCATTTCCCATGTTTGGCCGATTGCTCTTTGATCAGGTCACAGCCGGAGCCCGCTCGGAGGTCCCCGCCCCCGCCGGCGGTGTCCAACCTCTGGCGACGCCCCCCCCCCCCCCCCACCACCACCACCACTCCGATGCCAGCTGAAAGGCTTGCGCTACGGATAGCTCCTTCGCTACTGGCCGGGCCGCGCTGGGTCGGCTTGTGGTCGTGCCTCTCCAAACTTTGCTGTACCGTGAGCTGCTTCTGCTCCACTGGCCGGCAGGTCTCTCTGATGCGCTCCGCTCCGCGCTCTGGAAGGTGCGGGTAATGGCCTCTCTAACTGGCGGTCCCGTCCCGTCCCGGTGCCGGCCGGTCGGTACCGCCGAGCCGAGCGCTGCTCCCCTCCTAAGTAGTGGCCTCTGCGGCCATCACTGGACTCCTGCTCGACTACTATCGTCCTGGAGAGAACTGTTTGGCGTGTCGCTGATCCTCACATCGAGTACAGCTTGGGATTCCTTTCGTTCCCCCCCTTCTTCACCCTCCCGTCCTGCGCCCGGCGTAGGGACACACGAACAGACCCCCTCCCCTCTCCCCGGGCAAGCGGGCCACGATGTACTGCCGTGGAGGAAAGGTAGACCTGCGGTAGGGGGAGGGGGGGGGATTGTAGGAATGTGTCTGACAGAGCCTCATTTTTCATCCTTGCTCGCCGCTCACCGCCCCCGCAGCGAGGGAGGGGGGAGAGAGAGAGGGAGAGAGAGAGAGAGAGAGAGAGAGAGAGAGAGAGAGAGAGAGAGAGAGAGAGAGAGAGAGAGAGAGAGAGAGAGAGAGAGAGAGAGAGAGGGGGGGGGGGTAGCGTAGCACGCACTTCTGGGGACTGTGTCCGCGACGCCTCGGCCACACTCATTTTGTGGGCTTAATCAGTGGCAGCCGGGGCCTCGTTTTCGGAAGCAGCCAGCACGAGTGGGGGCAAGGGTGTGAGGCGCGCGTGCGTGCGTGAGAGAGACAGAAAGAGTGAGAGTGAGTGAGTGAGTGAGTGAGTGAGTGAGTGAGTGAGTGAGTGAGTGAGTGAGTGAGTGAGTGAGTGAGTGAGGGAGGGAGTGAGTGAGTGAGGGAGGGAGGGAGTGAGGGAGGGAGGGAGATCGAGGGGGATATATGGTATGGCGTGAGGTGGCAGGGTGCAGCCACCTCTGCGAGGTCCGTAATGGGCCCGAGAGACACCGGCAGGGTGGCGGCCGTCAGAGAGAAGGCCCGGCGAGGGCCACGGCCCCGCGTTGTGGCACTCCTGCTCCTTGATGGCGGAGGGGGCGGGGACGGGCGGACGTGGCTCGCGACGCCGGCCTCGAACGCTGATGCACCAGGCAGCTTTAAAAAACAATCAAACGGTTAATATGTAAAAATGAAGAGCAGGGCGCGTGCTGTGACGAGGCATGTGGCCTGGGGCCGGGCCGGGCCGGGCCGGGCCGCTGGCTAATTTTTAATCTGCCCCTCTTGTGTCCTCGCCACGGGTGCGCGCGGCCGGGGCGGCCGGGGCCACACAATGGCATGAGCCCTACTGGAAGTTCATTATCGTGCCACGTAGAGGGCGCTGGCGCCGCTACTCATGACCGACATCCTGTGGGGCGGTGGTGGTAGGGGGGCGGGGGCGGGCCAGTGCCAGGCCCTCATTGGTCTTCATTCACCGTCCGGCCTCCGGACCGGCCCCCGGCTCGCGCGCCTCAGTGCCTTGCAGTATGCCAGTGTATCTCTGCCGTCGGCGTCCCCGCTGCAGAGCAAGAACTTGACTGCCAATATCCCGGCGCTTCTATCTCTGTCCGCCCCTACCCCTTTGCTCCCCTCGGCCTGGCGGGGGAGGCGGCAGCAGCAGCAGCAGCAGCAGCAGCAGCGGTGGCGGCGGCGGTGGCCACGTCCGGGACCCTCCTGTGATTGGCCACTTGCTCGGCCGGCGCCGACAAAAGGAATGCTTTGGTGTAGTGTTTCGCGGAGGCGGGCGGCGGTGGCGGCGGCGGGGGCGGCGGCAGCCACTACTGGTCTCGGATAGAGACTCGCTGCCAGACCCTTTGCCAGAGGAGACAAAGCCGAAAGAAAGATCAGCAGCTTCCATTTCCCTTGGCCCGTGCACCCGACAGGGGCGGGGCGGGGCGGGGCAGGGATCCGTCTCTCGGCCCGCCGGCTCCACCATCAGCACCCCCCACCCTCTGAATACTTCATTGCATCGGTTCCGCAAAGGGGTCCGAAACGCCTTCTTTTAGTGCGTCACGCTCGCGATGGAGCGGCGGCGGGGGCTGCGGGGGCAGCGGGGGCAGCGGGGGCAGCAGCGGGGGCTGCTGGTCAGTCAGGACGCTGCCGGCCGCTGCACGTCCGCTCGTTCTAGATTTGATTCCCTCTCTCTGTACCCTGCAGAAAACGTACCCCGTTTCCTTTTCGACTCTTCTGCGGGAGTGCTTCCAGCTCCAGCTCCAGCCAGCCTCACGGCCCCGATCTCACACTAATCCGGCGTGTAATCAGCCTCCAGCGGCCTCCAGCCCTGCCCGGGCTCGGCCGCACGCCATACATACTAATACTTCACCGGGTGAGCCGGTGTTGCGCGCGGCCGCGTGTGCGTCACGGCCCGGGCCCCGCGCTGCAGGGGGATCAAGCACACTGCCAGAAACAACTGGAGCACACGAGCCCGCTCATCAAAACCACGCGCGCACTGCCAAAAGGGCTAGCTTGAGCTAAAATTAGTTTGAAACCGATTTGACTAACATTCTGGGTTTTAGTCGATCAGACACGGACTTCTTGTGTAATTTCGACTGTCGTATTGAGTAAACTAAGAAAATCGACAAAGTCATCGCAATTTCGATTAAAAAAAATTTACAGTGCACGATATTGTTCAAATATATCTCCGGGCAGAGAGAAAGTGTGACCGGAATAATTGGAACGTACGAGGGAATAATTTTACCTGTCCAACTTTTATGGCCTTATCTACACATTGGGCTGGGTCGGGCGCGGCGCGCTGGGGCGCACCACTTGGCCGTGGGTACCTCGTCTATCTTGCGGGCTCCGCTCCACTCCTCTCTCTCTCTCTCTCTCTCTCTCTCTCTCTCTCTCTCTCTCTCTCTCTCTCTCTCTCTCTCTCTCTCTCTCTCTCTCTCTCTCTCTCTCTCTCTCTCTCTCTCTCTCTTACATCGCATCGAGGGGCCAACAACTCCCTCAAATATTTACGCGCGCCATAGGTAGTAAGTCATCCAGTCCGCGGCTGGAGCCCCCGGATTACCGGCGACAGATAAGCCCTCTGCCACAGACCTCAGGGCTCCCACGGCACCCGCCGCCAGCACGGCCTGCACGATCGCACGGAGAAAAAAACTAGCTGTCGCAAACTAATGTTTACGTTGATTTTCAGACAAACAGTAAATTTTTGCTCGGAGAGCTAAAATTTTGTCGGGGGAACTAAACTTTAGTTGCACCAACGAAACATTAGCTGCTCTAACAAAGAGGCTCGTTGCGAGCACTCAACCATTTTTTTTTTCTGCTTTTTGCTCCTTGAGCGAATCTCTGCGTTTGGAACAGCTAAGGTTTGTGTTGGTGCAACTAAACTTTAGCTCCCCCAACATAAGACTAGGTCTTTGAATAAATATTTACTGCTCGTCTGAAAATCAACTTAAAAATAAGTTGGGACCACTTATTTTTTTCCTCCGTGTACTTTTAACGGTACCGTCTGTACGCCGGCGGAGAGTCCGAAGACACCCTCGCCCACTCGCTTCGCAAAGGCACAGCAAAAAATAAAAGTATTGTTCAATATGCACCGCTGCACCGTCTCAGCCGTCCGCGTGTAAAGAGAACCCTCTGTCTATTCGTCCACAGAAATAACGCGGACGGTTTGGCGCGAGAAGTTTCATCAAAAGGAAGAGAGCGGAGGAAAAGGCGCAAAATAAAACGTCCCCCCTCCACAAGAGAGCGGCCGAATCGAATCACTCTCGTCCGACAAAGTAGCATCGCTCTCTACCTCATCTCGCGCCGCGCCCGGCGGCGTCTTCCGGCCGCGCGGGCCGCGGGAATGCTCATCAGATCGGCGAGTGGAGGTCGAATGATTCCCGCGGGATCTTCCAGGAACAGGAACAACGGCACGCCGGCCATCAGTCCGATTGCTCCCCGCCGGGCCGGGCGGGGCCGGGCGCGACAGCCTCCCGCTGGGCCCCGGCGTGCGCCGGAATGGGAAATGGATTTAAGAGGGGGCAAAAAAAATTAGAGCGCGATGCGAATACTTCTGAAGACAAAAAGTTTTTGCTGGTTGAGGCCAGTGTCGGACATTGAAAGCCTCGCCCCGATTCGATTCCTGCACCATCGTAGCGGTCGTGGTGGCGTGGCGCGTGGCGCGTGGCGCGTGGCGCGTGGCGCGGAGGCGGCCGCCGCACGATCGTCGCCGCGGGACTCGTCCGCCTCCGACCGCCGCGGACATTAACAACGGCCCGAGGAGGATGAGAATTATCCTTTTGTGGTGGCGGGCGGAGATTCGCGAGCTGTTGGGGGGGGGGGGGGGAGGGGTCCCAATCGGAATATCGACTACTGCTGCTGTGCGGACCGGTCCCTTATCATCGAGGGCGCGGCCGCAGTACCGGAAATGTCTGGCGCTGGATGCGGGCTGCGAGCTGCGGGGTGTGGATTCGAAAAGCCAAGCCGGAAACCGGATCTGGAATAAAACAACAAATGCGCGGCGCGGCCGGGGCGGGCGGATGAGGGAACGGCGAGGATCGGCGCTGCCGCCGCCACCGCTGCCGCCACCGCTGTAGCCACCGCTGTAGCCACCACTGTAGCCACCGCTGTAGCCACCGCTGCCGCCGCCACTGTAGCCACCGCTGCAGCCACCGCCCCCTGCCACGGTCCGATGCACGCCGCCCAACGGCAGCAGAAGCAGCAGCAGCAGGGTCTTCATCTTCTTCATGCACGCACAGAGTAAAACTTTCGCGGTCCCCTCTATGTCTCTCTGTTTGTCGGCCGTGTTTACGTGTGCCAAGAAACTGGGAACGCCATACGGCGGCGGCGCTGTGGCAGAAACCGCGCACAAAACAACCGCGACGCCGAGTCTGCGTGGGGTCAGAGCGGCTGCTGCTGCTGCTGCTGCTGCTACCGACCGTGCCCAAGCGAAAACAACTCGAGTTTCGTTTTACGCGAGGACTTTTCGAGAGAGCTGGTTGGTGCTACTGCTGCTGCTGCTTGTTGAAGAGAACGACAGGGGCGATGGCGCAGGTGCGGCCGCGGGAAAGGGGGGGGGGGGAGACGATGACTGGCCTGATGCTGTCCGGTATGGCCGCCCCCCCCCCCCGGTCCCGGTGAACCACTTTACCTACACGGACCACTGCTTCGTGGAGCCAACGAGTCACTGATCCGCGTGTGTGTGAGTGCGAGTGTGTTTGATAAGAGTGTGGCTGGAGGGCTGGAGTCGGTCGGCAAACAGCTCGATCAGGTCCTGCATGTCCTCAGCGCCGCACCACCCCGCCCAGCACTCCCGGCCCCTCTTGTTTCCACAATTAATTCGCATCTCTCTCTCCCTCCCTCCCTCTCTCTCTCTGTTTGATAATGAGGGGATGGGGATGGATGCAATGTACTCTCTCCATGACGCTATGGGCAATTAGGGAACGCTCGCTCTGCCCTACCGTGTGTGTGTGTGTGTGTGTGTGTGTGTGTGTGTGTGTGTGTGTGTGTGTGTGTGTGTGTGTGTGTGTGTGTCCGCGTGCGCGATATTCGAGTGCGTGACTGGAAGGGAGGCTGCTGTACACCCGGCTCGCCGGCACTTGTGTGTTTCCCCCAGCGGCCGGTAGGTGGATGGGATGACCACCATACTTTGCAGCACGCCGTTGTCCTGGCTGCTGTTCGCACCTCCCCTCCGGCCCCGGGGCCCCGGTCCGCACCTCCCGGGGGGCCGCTTCCCGCGTTGGGATGGCCGCGGCCGGCCGGAACGCCGACGCCGACCTCCCCGCTCTAGCGGTCGCCGTTGTCATAAGCGTGCGCCGACGAGGTCGTCCCCGCGGACCACGTCGTGGTGGCCCCCCTCGGCCCGGCGCGGCCCCCGCTGCCCCCACTGCCCCCGCTGCCCCCGCTTTCCCCGCTGCCCCGCCGCTGCCCCCGCTGCCGCCGCCGTCCAGCCCAACCCCGTCCGCAAGTTTCCAAGACGACGACGACGAAGAGTTTGGCCGCCGCCAAGTTTCGAACTGAGGGGCGCCGCCTTTCTAGCCTCGCTTGGCCCCTGCAGCAGCCCCCCCCTATCCCCCGTGGGGCCCACCTCGAGGCCTAGACCGGGCCGGAGCGACGACTAACTTGCTGACAATGGAGCCAGAAGGGGCCAGGAGTGGCCTGGCCTTGCGCTCCGCTCCGGGCCCCGTCCCATCGACGACTCAGAGTCCGGGCGGGGCGCGCAGCTTTAGGCTGTCTCGCTGCGGTTGTTGGCTGCTTGATGGACCCGAAGGACGGGGGCTCGGCTGGGCCGGGCGGCTGCGGGGGCGGCTGCGGGGGCGGCTGCGGGGGCGGCTGCGGGGGCGGCTGCGGGGGCGGCTGCGGGGCCGGCTGCGGGGGCGGCTGCGGGGGCGGCCTGGGCCCACCGGCCGGCTGCTGTGACGCACCTTAGGCTCCTGCTAGTCCTGCTTACCCCGGGTAAAAGTTTCGCCGGTACCACTACTCTCTCTTCGCATGCATAGTTGCATTTCACGCTGCTCGAGCACCGCAGAAAAAAATAATAAAAAAAAACCTTTTTAAAAATGATATCCTGGAGGTCGTGCCGCGCGCCGGCGGCGGAGCTAACAGGACCTGCACGACCCACAGGACCCGCAGCAGTCGGTGCGTCTCTTTTCCCCCTTTGCGGGGAGCAGCCTATTCAGACAACGGAAATTGTGCGACTTGACGTCAGGAAGTGCAGAGGGAAGGGGGAGGGGGCAGAGAGTGTGCGTGAAGGTGGTAGGAAGGGGAGAGAGGAGGGGGGAAATTGTTGTTTTCGCGCACAATGAGACTCGGTCGCGGTGGGATACCAACATAACACCAGCAGCTGTCGGGGCCGCTGGGGGGGGGGGGGGGGGGGGCTAGACCACTGGTTTGGAAAATTCCCACGCCTTCTCACCCTAGCTCATCCCCATTTCTGTGTTCATGAGCACCGACCACGACATGCCATGCCGCCATTGGCCCGCGATTCTCGGAGCCAAACGCCATGGCGGATGATATCTGTTTTATTCGGCAAGCGGGGACGGGCGATAGCACGCACGAACAGAGATCTTTTTAATTAAAAGTATCGTATTCCTTTCGAAGCCGACGATTGATTTAATTTTGTTTTTCTTTTTATTCGGTTACTGGCAAATAAAACTCGGACTGGTCACGGGAAACAAAAATGGAGCAGCGGACGTTTCGTAAAATAATTCAACTCTCAAGCGCTTCTCTCCGTTTAATGCTGTACTAACGTTCAATGATGCCGTACGTCGCCGTCGCCAATAACTGTCGCAGAACCGTATCCGTCCCGCAGTCTGAGGGAATAAAATAGCGGTATGTGCGGACTATTTTTAGTCAATGAATGGGGAGGGGAGGGGAGCAGTGAGCACAGCAGGCTGCTGATGGAAATGGCAATGCCCGTGTTTTTCTCCCTGCTGGATTTTTTTTCGTTGGCGTCTCTCTCTCTCTCTCTCTCTCTCTCTCTCTCTCTCTCTCTCTCTCTCTCTCTCTCTCTCTCTCTCTCTCTCTCTCTCTCTCTCTCTCTCTCTCTCTCTCTCTCTCTCTCTCTCTCTCTCTCTCTCTTTTTGTGCTCTCATTGTGACAAATTGCGGGTTTCTGGGAACACACTAAAGTACAGAGCGCACCCATGAAAACTGTGTCCGCGCGTAGAAGCGTGCATTTATTTTCGGACAGTATTTAAAAGCGGGGAGTGGAGTGGGGTACCCGCCGTTGTTACCAAATGGCGCTCGAACATTAATTCTGATTAATTCGCAACCGAGTACCCGACCGGTGGTTTATCGCGCTGCATGCCTCATATTCAATGCCGCATTTCGGGCAGCATGCATCCTTCTCCTACTCACACCTCGCTGTTCTTCTCTGTCTGTTCCAGGTGAGCATGTCGAACATCCAGCGGGCAGACCGCGTTGGTCCAGGACCGGGACGCTGGAGACAAACACGACTGAGCCATTGTGTGGCGCAACTCCATGACTGTGCCACGAGAAACCGTGATTGGCTTCAAGAGATCTAATTAACTCTTCAGGAGCCGCAGACCTCCCTGGGTGTGTGAGGGAGAGGGATGCTGCACGTGTACCCCGCACGGTCCAAACTCCAAGTGGATAAAAAAACTTTTCAGAGCGAAAAATGCAGGAAAAAGGAAAGAGGGCGCGCAAAAAACAAGACACGGAAATAAAGTTTGTTGACTCGCATCCATATGGATTCACGTCCGCCGGCCCGGCTCAGCCATCCGGATAAAAACCAGAAAGCCCCCTCCTGGACAAACCTAGCGGTCATGAGGCGTGCGCCTTCCATTACATGCGTTTGCATGTTTGCAATTCAACTGCAGCGGGACAGTCCGGCCAGGCTGCCGGCCCGGACACGGCTCCAGCCCGCTCCAGCCTAGCCTAGCGGGGGCCGCCCGGGGGGTAGGCAGAGCCGCCGCGCACGGCTGTTCGGCGGGCGTTGCCTACCTCACAGGCGCCAGGCGTACCCCAGTACCCCATCCCCCAGGCCGCCGGCCGCCGCAGGCCCCCCCCCCCCCCCCTCGCCGAACCCCAACACTCAGAATGCCTCTCGGTCATCTGGCGGACAAATATGGCCCCCGCGGACGAGTCCCTCTCCCCCGCCGCCTGGCCCGAGGACAGGCCGGGCTATCCGTTCGGGCGACTCCGGGGAACTCCCGGCGGCGGCGGCCGCGGCGGCCTTCGTGCGGCTTGTTCCCGGTCGTCAACAAGACCGGAGCGGAGCATTGCCAAACAGACGCGGCCAGCGGCCACCAGCGGCCGCCCGGGAGGGTACTCAGCCACGGACTTTGAAGGGCTCTGGATTAAACTTTGGTGAGCTCGCCGGGCGGCCCTCTGCAGCGCACACGCCCCCGCAGCCCCCGTAGCCCCCAACCCACTCCTCACTCTTATTACGCCGATTGCCTCCAAACCACCACTGTCATCTCAACCAAGCAATCCACGTGGGGCTATATTGGCCCCCCCCCCCTCTCTCTCTCTCTCTCTCTATCTCTATCTCTCTCGTCCGGCCAGGCCCGAGGGCCGAGGGCCTCCCCCTCCCCCTTCCCCTCATATCCTGTGGACCGGGCAGCTGGGCGGAGGGAGTGTCACATGGATTTATGTCTCATAATTGCCGGAGGGGTCCGGTAAATAGAAGAGGCCGGCTCTCCTGTCCATCCGGAAGCCGGGCCGCCGCTCCGCCGGCAGCACTGTGTACAGTATGGCCGTACAGCCGTACAGCCGTGCGCCGTGTGCCACTTTTAGAGAGAGACAAGTTTAGCGGAAACAGAGAGCGCGGGGGTCTCTGTGATATGGCTGCATGCCGTGTGACCATGTCCCCGGCCTTTGCTTAGTCCCCGCCGATACTACCAGCTTGGGCTACACTGTAGTTGGGGCTCCCAGGCTGGGGTGCAGCCAGTCGTCTCTCTCTAACGACTCATCAGGCGGGAGAGAGCCCTATGCACAGAGCACAGAGGCCCATGGATCCCACGGAATAAGTCGGACTCCAGTCCTGACGGCTCGGCTCGGCTCCGCTACTCGCGCGCTCCTCTTTCTGCCGTTTTTCGCAAAAATCCGAGCGGCGCCCTTCTCTCTCTCTCTCTCTCTCTCTCTCTCTCTCTCTCTCTCTCTCTCTCTCTCTCTCTCTCTCTCTCTCTCTCTTTCTGTCTCTATCTTTTCCCTTTAGTCTTGATGCGTAAAAGATTGCCAACTGTACTAAGCAGAGGAGAGAGAGAGAGAGAGAGAGAGAGAGAGAGAGAGAGAGAGAGAGAGAGAGAGAGAGAGAGAGAGAGAGAGAGAGAGAGAGAGAGAGACGGCACACAAAGGCCTTGACGGCGCTTTGTTTTCGAGGAGGCCAAACGCAAGTTGAAATGTTTGACGTCCGCTCGCGCTCCGGGCAATAAATCCCTTTCGAGTCGGCGCGGCCCTCGGCGGGGCGCGAACCCAGAACCCATGCCAACACACTGCTCTCTCGCTGATGTAGCAGAGAGGGCTGGGCGGACGGGGCCCTGTGTGGCGTCGGTGCTGATAAGAATAAGACGGACTCCAGCAAACAGGGGGCCGCCTAGGTGGCAGCACTAGGGTCCGGCATGGCACATCTCTGAGATAGCCGCTTGGATAGCCGGCGTCAGCCTTTGGGATGGTCGTCAAGGGCCTCACCTCGGCCGGGGCCCGGGGGCTCGTTGCTTATGGTCCGAGCCGAGAACCCTCACCTGTAATTACCGTAATCAGAATTGAGACATCTGCCTTGCTTCCATCATCTGTCCCCCCCCCTACCCACCCTTCTCCTAGACCATTCCTGTCATCTCTTTCCCCTTCCCGCTGCCATGTCAAGTCGAGAGACCTTTCCATAATTATTACACCCCCTCCCCCTTTCCCTCCTCCTGACACCTCCACTCCACCCTCTTCACGACCCAGGCGGACCGTTTTAAATTTCCCATTAGACGGCCCGTCCTCCCCCTCACCTGTTTCTTCTTCTTCTAATTTTGTATTCTTTCTCGGCGCACCCCACCCGCCCACCCCCTACCCCTTCCTCCCTTCTGAGGGTATAATTGTCACCCTGTACTCTTTAGGGCCTTGCGCTGCGTCGGCTGCCGCTGCACCTTGATTTAATTATCAGGCGGTGACCCCGGAGATAACGCGCAGCACGAAAATAATTCCAAATTACCCCAACTTCTATCTCAGCGCGTCTTTTATTTTCTTTCACATTGTCTCCCCCGTTCGTAAAGTACGTAACACGGGAGGCGGGAGGGGCCGGAGGCGGCGGTCACAGGGAGGCGGTGAGGGCGGTGGGGGCGGTGGGGCGGGGCGCGGTCAGCTGATCGCCCTCGTGAATGGTGGCCCTGCATCAGGAATAGTAGGAGCGGCCAGCAGGGACGGGGGGTCCCGGGCTGGGACCTGGAACTTCTGACGTTGCGACCCAGTGAGCCAGCAAGCCCGGAGGCACGGCCCGGACCCCGGAGGCCGGACCCCGGACCCCGAGCACACGGGCCGATAGAAAAGGCCAGCAGGAGACGTGTTGGGCCCCACCATTCGTTTCCCGGCTCCCCTGCTCCCCTCACATCCTGTGCTGCCTGCCCCCACGGTCAGCCAGGCGGTACTCCTGCAGGTCCTGCGCTACCTGGAGCAGAGAAGAGTGTGTGTGTGTGTGTGTGTGTGTGTGTGTGTGTGTGTGTGTGGCTCTCTCTCTCTCCGTCGGAAGTCGGTGAACGTGATGAGGTCGTGAGTGTTCAAACGGAGCGGGGGAGAAAAGTGAGTAAAAATCTGAAAAATTATTTACAATAGTATCAGAATTTATTTTTAGAACGTCACCAAAAAATTTAGGAAGAAGTCAAGTTTCGATTTGAATCATGCAACATTTGCATTAAAAAAATTTCGGACGTCAGAAAAAATATCAGAAAATTAACAAGATTTCACATGATGGTACACTGGCATCACTATGTAGTGAGGGACCCCTCGAGTGACATTCTCGAGTGATATCATGAGCATCGCCGCAGGGGCCCCTGGACTCGTTATTGTAGAGCGGATGTGAACGGAGTGATGGCCGCGAGCCGGTTGTCACGGACGTGGCATCCGCTGCCGGCATTCATGCCGCTTCTGCTTTTACACCGGAGGGCACGCGCACACATTCACGACCGTCGCGCGTCCCTCCGTGTTTTGTATCCGACGCTCTTTTCCCGCGCCCGTCAACGGCAGCAAACAGATTTATGAAAGAACACACAGCAGCGCAGTCCCACCTCGATTTCAATGGACGCCGCGCCGCGGGACGAGGCGGCGCTATACGTGAAGCGCTGCCGCCGGGGCCAGAGAGAGAGAGAGAGAGAGAGAGAGAGAGAGAGAGAGAGAGAGAGAGAGAGAGAGAGAGAGAGAGAGAGAGAGAGAGATCAGAGCAGATAAGGGCAGACGCAGATTCCGCTGCAAAACTCTCGGAAACAAGTGCGCAGCGGCTTTTGGCTCTCATAAAGCATACGGCAGCGAGGACAGACCCGAGGTGAGTCGTAGAGAGGAGAAACAGCGGCTGAGATTTCTGTCTCCGAGCGTAAACATCTCCCGCCTGCTGCTGCTACTGCTGCTGCTACTGCTACTGCTGCTGCTGCTGCTGCTGCTACTGCTACTGCTGCTGCTGCTGCTGCTGCTGCTGCTGCTGCTGCTGCTGCTGCTGCTGCTGCTGCTGCTGCTGCTGCTGCTGCTGCTGCTGCTGCTGCTGCTGCTGCTGCTACTGCTGCTGCTGCTGCTGCTGCTACTGCTACTGCTGCTGCTGCTGCTGCTGCTACCCCACAAGTTATTGCATCTCCTGCTGGCCTCGCATATCTCCTTCTGGCCTCCAGAGGAATTGAGCGGTCCCGCGGCGGCGGCGGCAGCGGCTCATGACAGATTATTATTTTTCTGCGGTGCTGTGCGGAGGAAGCGGCCGTCTGCTAATAATATAAAGAGTTGGGGGCGAATTAACGCGGGTCGTCGAGAAATGACGAGATGCGCCGCACCCCGTGTGGGAAAATGAGGTGAGAAAAATGCGGCGGCCAGCCGCGCAGAAATAAGCAATCTCAGCCATCAATTAATGACCGGGGGCGGACCGAGGGCGGGCCGGGGGCGGACCGGGGGTGGACCGCCTCTCCGCGCGCTGCGTGACGCGCCTCTCGCCCGCGTGACGGATGTGCAACAGGGACGATAAAAAGAATGGAGGCGCGGCGGGGGCGGGCAGAGCCGGGCGGGCAGATGGAAAGGAAACAGAAAAACAGTTGCCCGCGCAGAAGGGGTCCGGGCCGGGTGGGGGCGGCGGGGGCGGCGGGGGCGGCCCTGCCAGCAGCCGGTGCACACGGGGCTCCGTGCCGACAGCCAGGCTAGCCAGGCCAGCTAGGCCCCCACGGCGCGGATGCGGGCGTCATCGCATTGCGTTCGCGGCGCGGCAGAACGGGGGAAGAAAAGAGGGGAGAAGAAAAAATTGGGGGGAGGAGCGGAATAATAATATTGGCTCCACGCGAAAATGATTCGTCGAGGGCCGGCGGCGGGGGCGGCTGCTGAGAATATGCGGGATGGAATCCCCTGCTTCACCCCGGAGAGCAACGACGGTCCTGCGGCTCACGGCCGCCGCCGGCCAGGGGACACGCGTCGCGTCGGGGACCCGCACTCTCAAAAAAGTGTGCTTGAATCAGCGCAAATTTGATGCCTACCCTGAAATCCTGGGTAACTTTCCCCAATTCAGCAACACGATACTTGTGCCAACCATCACTATGCCCGATACAGGCATACGATTCGGCACAATCTGACGCCTGAGTTAGGCCTGTAGACTGATGCCTGAATCGGGCATCCATATTTAGTGGTATGGGGTCGTCCACATATTACGTAATCACGTAGGGGGGGGGGGTCGGAGCTATGCTTACGCTTGATTACAGGGGGGGGGGGGGGCGTCGTCCTGATTACGTAATCAACTTTTGTCCTCGCATCGCATTTTTTTGGGGATTGGAACTGCCGCAGTGCCGCGTCGCAGTTACCCCGCTCGCGGAGTTTGACATTTTGTTACTACTGTAGATTAAATAAAGTACATTAATCATCCTGAAAATTTTTATTCTCCACTTACCCTCTTCAAACACTTTACAAACGCTGGGTTCACGATTCTTCACATTTTCCGCAAATTCGCTTGATTACGTAATCTTGAGGGGGGGGGGGGGGGGGGGGGGGAGGTCAGGCCGCTGATTACGTCTGTTGACTGGGGGGAGGGGGGGGGTCGAAAATCCCAAAAACATGATTACGTAATATGTGGACGGCCCCTATGCCTTGATTCAAGCATAGCTGCATAGCCACTACGAAATTCTTGTTTCGAGCATATCATGCTCGGGGAACATTTTGAGGTTCAGGCATAAAATCTGCTATGAAACAGGCATATTATGCGTGATTCAGGCATATTTTTTTGAGAGTGCGGAGCCCGGAGCCCGGAGCCTGGAGCCCGGAGCCCGGAGCCTGGAGCCCGGAGCCCGGAGCCCGGAGCCCGGAGCCTGGAGCCCGGAGCCCGGAGCCTGGATCCCGGAGCCCGGAACCAGGAGCCCGGAGCACAGCACACGACAGTCTGCAGGGATGTCATCACGGAAGTGTGGGGTGGGGAACACCGGCTCCGTGAAGCCGATCGCTCAGCCGGGATGGACGTCGACGTGCCCGTCACGTCCCCGCCGAGGCCACGACGGCGGCCCTGCCCTGCCCTGACGGCCGTCATCCGCGGATTTACAGCGCGGCCGCCTCCCGACCGCCGTCAGCGCCAAGGCGGGAGGCGAGTCGCGCATTTTTCACCTCTAATGTCGTTGCCGTGTCCGGGGGTCCGGGGCGCAGGTGCTGCCCGTATATCTGGGCGCGGGGGCCGCGGGGACACCGGAGGACACCGGAGCGGACCGGAGGAGACCGGATGGCGGGCGGACCTGCTTTACCGTTCCCGTGTTCCCGGCAAGGAAGATGGACGAATTGTCAATCCATGCCCCCCTATTCGCCGCCGCTCCGGAATTTAACGCAAACCACCGGGACGTACGGGCCGAGAGTGGTCCGGGCCTGGGGCTGGGGCTGGCGGGGGCTGGCGGGGGCGTGATGGATCGCTGCCCGCCATGCCTCGCCCCCCGCCCTGCCTCGCTCCCCGCCCCCACCCCACCCCCGGCCGCTCCGGTCGGCCCAGACCACCGCTACGCGGCCTTCGGAAGAGCGAGTGGGGGTAGCGGGTTGCCTACCTCCAGGGCGTTATCTGTGGTCCGCTGCCCGCCTGACGGGGGCCATTGTTTCTGCGGGGGCCGCGCTGCGCCCGCTGCTGCTGCTGCTGCTGCCGCCGCCGCTGCTGCTCCGGGGCAGGCGAGGGGACTAGTGGTGTGCAAACACCGGGGAACCCGGGACCTGGGCCACCCCCGCGAATGTGGGCCCAGAGTTGGCTCCCTCCGTCCCTCCCTCCCCGAGGCCCAGGGCCAGGCCAGAGCCCGCCACGAGGCCCCCGCCGGCCCCCGCCGCCCCCCGTCCACATCTAACATCAGCGAAAGGGACACTTCCAGCGCACTCCTGCCCTACTCCCCGACCCCCTCGGGGGCACAGCGGCACAGCCCGCAGGCAGGAGTGGTCGGGAGTGGTCCAGACTCCAGACCCCCCGTGACCTAAACGACTTCCTGTCCCCCCCGAACCTGGAGTACCCGACCTGCAGCCCGGCCACCGAGAGAAAGGCGAGGCGAAGTGAGGGCGGCGAGGCCGTGCCGGCAAGTGAATGTCGTGTCGAGTATCGCGTTACGGTCGCGTTAGTCCTTGCCCGGCCGCCCCCGGCCGCCCCGGCCGCCCCCGGCCGCCCCCACCCGCCCCCGGCCCTTGCTGGCCCTACCCGCCCTTGCGGTTACGCAACACAAGTAGGCCCCATACCCTCAACAACGGGGGCAGCGGGGGCCCGCGGCAAAGAGCGCCACGACCCGCTGCCGCTGGTTGCATAACTCCCCGGGGCATTGTTCTCTCCTCCTCGCTCCCGCTTCTCGTTTGCCCCCCCCCCCCCCCCCCCACCCTCCTGTGCTCTCTCTCTCTCTCTCTCTCTCTCTCTCTCTCTCTCTCTCTCTCTCTCTCTCTCGCTCTCTCATAAACCACGACCGACCGCCGCCGCCGCGCAACCGTGAGAGAAGAAAGAGGGAGAGAAAAAAAAATAAGCACCTCACAAAACGACAAATCACGATGGAGAAACAACAGGCGGACAGCGAATGGAGCCACCACGGGCCTGGTCTCTATGGAGGGTCATCATGAGACAAATCACTGCCGCCCCCGCCCCTGCCCACGCCCCACCCCCGGAGTCAGAAGTCCCTCTCTCCCCGCTTGAGTCACTCCACATAGAGGTAATTACAGCCGGGATTCTTCCCCTTCATTTCTCCTCATTTATTTCGTCTGCTGCCATCCGGCAGTCGTCGTCGTACTCTGTCTGCCTGTCTGCCGGCCTCTCTCTGTCTCTCTCCCGCCGTCTATAGAGTAACTCGGGCCACGGTCTGCGGTCCCCCCGACTCCGGTGCCTTGGCAGTCTTGGCTCACTGCGCTGCGCGGGGCTCGTTGCGAAAGACGTAATGAAGTTCACTGGCTTCACCTTCCGCGTCGCCGCCCACCACGTCACGGCGCAGGCTGGCTGCCGGCCTGGGTGCCTGCCTGGCTGCCTGCCTGTGTCCGCCTGCCTGCCTGCCTGCCTGCCTGTCTGCCTGCCTGCCTGCCTGCCTGCCCGCCGCGCCTCCCTCTTCGATCACTGCCTTCGCAGTGGCCGGGATGCCCTGCTTCTCTTGCCCGCGCAGCTTCTCAATAAAGCGCGGTAGTAATGTTAGGGTGGAAATAAGGTGGGAGGGGGAGGGGGAGGGCTCCCTCCTGCCTGCTCGTCACTCTGGATGCGGCGCCCGTTCCGAGCTCCCCACGCACTTCCGGCCCGGCGCAGCGGCAGCGGAATCAGCATCGGCGTGCTGCTGCTGCTGCTGCTGCTGCTGCTGCTTGCCGCGTTGGCTGCGCCGGCGGCGGGTGGCGGCGGTGGCGGCGGTAATTATGCCGTGTCTGCGTGCCGAGATTCCCTCCCCCTCCCCCCGCCGTGGCAGCGCGCGCCGCGTGGCGGTCGGATGTTAGCGCGGCGTCACGGAATACATTTACAAGAAAGCGCGCATGAATTCCAAGCAGAATGCGCCCCGACCGCCGCGCGCCCCCCATCCCCCGCGCCGGGGGTGGTACACGACGCCCCTCCCCCTCCCCGCCCCAGCGACGCGATGTCATGTGTGCAAAACGCGTCGTCTGCCCAGGCTGATGGGCCTCAGCCGCAGCCGCAGCCGCAGCCGCATAGCGGGGTCTGCCGTCTTGCCCGAGCCGTGTGGGAACGCGGCACGCAGCTCCCGGTGCAGCCGGCCGGAATAAGCAGAGTGGCCATGATACGGGCAGGGCCGGGCCGGGACGGGCTGTACAGCTCCCCGCCTCGGCTCGGCTCGGCTCGGCACGGCTCGGCTCGGCTCGGCTCGGCTACTGCAGCCCCCTACCCTCCCGTCTTTGCGCGGATTGAGTCGTAAAAAGAAGGTCCGGCGGTGTGGTTCACTGGGTTATCGGCGTCCCCTCGTCCTCGTCCTCCGAGTACGGCCCCAGTACGGGATGGGATCCCGCAGTCCCACAGTAGCCAGGCCCGGTCCGGTCCCGGCTCAGAGCCGGCGGGGGCGGCGGGGGCGGCGGGGGGTGACACCGTTGTCGAGGCCATTTCCCCGAGCATTTCCCAGCCGTCAAGCCGCGATGGTGTGTGTGTGTGTGTGTGTGTGTGTGTGTGTGTGTGTGAAGGAAAGGGCAAAGGCACCGGCGAAGAGGGTGCGAAGGGCGAGGCAATCTCTCTCGCATGTAAAGAGTGCCTCACAGCCTGACGGCACGGCTACCCACTGGGCCGCCCCCGAGCCCTAGCCGAGGCCCTTGGGCCTACGGCAGCCGACGGCGGCCTGCCTACGGCTACAGATGAGGATCGGGGGTGCCGTGAGGCCGTGAGGCCGTCAGGGGGAGCGGATGATGGCCCAGTCAGCGGGAGCTGCGGGGGATGTGGGGGCTGCGGGGGCTGCGGGGGCTGCGGGGGCTGCGGGGGCTGCGGGGGCTGCGGGGGCTGCGGGGGCTGCGGCCTCAGGGACGGTCGCAGCAGTGCGGCGGCGCGGCGTCAACAGGTCGTACATGACGGGGGCGGGGCGCGGGGGCCTCGCATGGCGGCACGGCGCGGACCCCCGAGCCCCCCGACATGAAGCCGGCCGCCGCCCTGAGGGGGGTCGTTCCCTCACGCCCGCCCTGCGGCCCCGGACCCACCCGCGGCCCGCAGCCTGCACGCACCCTCCTCATCGGGGATTGATTCACGATCCGGGCCCTGGGCTGGGCTGGGCCCCGTGCACGGTCACATACTTCCACGAACCTTATTATATTTCCCCCCGCCCCCCTCTTGTGTCGCGTCAGCTATACAGCGGGAGGGTGGCCTTATGGGGCTGGCTTGGCACCTGCGGGCACCTCCACCCCGCTGCACTCCTTTGCCTCGGCTATCATCGCTGACGGGAGATTACTGTCTCGAGCTCCCCCACCCCCTTGTCCACCCCGACCCTCAACCCCTGCCCTGCCCAGGGCCCTGGCGCACCCCTGGCGTGGTGGCAATATCGAGGGTCTCAGCCACAGCTGCGGTCTTCACAGACAGAGACAGATAGACAGAGGGATGTACGACGGACACGCGGATAGAATGAAATAAACACGTCACAGAACAAACGTCACCAAAAGAAGTTCTTATAAATAAAAATGACAGTTAATCTAATGAAAATGTATTTGATAATATTAATATGACACATTTATTTTCAATATGTTTCCTAGGTTACCGCAAATCATTCCCACGTCTCCCACTTCGCTCTCGTGCGCTGTTTCTCCTAATTATACCATGCCGACGTCAGCCACACCTGGGGCCTCAGCCCTCCCCTGCTGCAGACCTTTAGTCCTTCCTTTCTCGTCTTGCTGTCGCCAGTCACCTGGTGCGCGCAAGGATGAAGAGAGAGAGAGAGAGAGAGAGAGAGAGAGAGAGAGAGAGAGAGAGAGAGAGAGAGAGAGAGAGAGAGAGAGAGAGAGAGAGAGAGAGAGAGAGAGAGAGAGAGAGAGAGAGAGAGAGAGAGAGAGACAGAGAGACAGACAGACAGACAGGGAGATGAGAGATATAGCGGTGCGAGGAAAGGAGAGGGCACGACAGCGGGCGGAGGCGATGCTTCTGTGTGTGCGCCTTTTGCGTTTGTCATCCCCTTTGTCTTAAACTTTTCTCTCTCTCTCTCTCTCTCTCTCTCTCTCTCTCTCTCTCTCTCTCTCTCTCTCTCATCGCGTGCCTTTTGCACTGTCGCGGCAGCGTGGGTCACGTGACTCGGTGGGGGCGTGTTGCTGGTGATGCGCTGCTTTGTCTTCTTTTCTTTGCCACACACACACACACACACACAAACACGCGCGCACACACACGCACGCACGCACGCACGCCCGTGGGTGCCCAGCGGCGTAAAGTGCTGCGGGTTTTTCATCCCCGCTCCGCAACGCTTCCCCCGCCTATGCACCCGTCCCCCCCCCCCTCTCCCGGAGACAAATACGCCTGGAATAAGACATGAGCGCGACAGCAGCGCGGACACCAGGCAAAACGTGGCGTAAAAGGGAGAGGTGTCTACGTTGCGGTGGTGGCTGTGGCTGCAGCGCCGGCTTACGCTGCTATTTATCGCAGCTGCCTTTTTCTTCGCCTCCCCTCCTCCCCCTCCTTTCCATTTCGGCAAAGTGCCGCTGCTGCCGCCGCTGCCGCTCTTGGTGCGACACGGTGCTTACTCCCCGAGTACACTCGCTCCACGCCCACAAGCTCGCTAAAGGGTTGAATAGACGAGCGCATTAACACCCCTGCCATTACACCCCCTCCACCACCCCCGCTGATCAGCGGCGCCTTGCGACGGGCCCCGCAGCCCCGCCCCTGCGCTTCGCTTTCACTGAACGAGCAGTGGCGGCGTCGATGCGATCGGAGAGATTAGAAGGTTTGGCTCGGGTCGGGTGTGCGCAGCCGGGGCAGCCGGGGCAGCCACGGGGCCCGGCGTACCGATAGTGAGCAATATCATGCGACAGGCAGAGCGGCGGGGGGCCACGGGGGGCGCGGAGGGCTGCGGGGGCCCGCGGGGGGCTGCGGGGGCCCGCGGGGGGCCGTCACGGCGCGTCCCGCCAATGCTACTGGCAGTGCGATCGACTGAACGAACGCTTCTGCCAGGGCGAGTCCCCGTCCCAGCCCGGCTCGGCTCGGCTCGGCTCGGCTCGGCTCGGCTCGGCTCGGCTCGGGCTCCATAGCGGCGCTGAGGGCGCGGGTGGCCCGACCGGGGAACGGTCTGCACAAAACGATAAGCGCCAGGCCTCGATATTCAAGGGAATGGAAACCCCCTCCCGAGCCCCGCCCCGCCCCGCCCCGTACTGCCGCGCTCCTATGCTGTGCTGATTATGTGGACCACCACGGCTTCCTTACTTTAGGGGCCATTCACATACCACGTGACCTAAAATAGGCCACTTTTTGACCCCCCTCCCCCCGCGTGAGCTGGCTAACCTAACCTTCCCATGTATTTAATATAGGAGCGTGACCTGTGGCTGACCCCCCCCCCCCCTCCCTCCAAATCGGTCACGTGGTATGTGAATGGCCCCTTACTGGAGAGCCTCCCCGACCTTTCCTCGGCCGCCATTGGATTTTTTCCACCTTTTTTTTCCGCCCCCGCTGGGCAAAACTAAACGCACACAGCGATCGCGTCTCGTTTTGGTCTCTCTCGGTGTGCGGCTGTGCGGCGCACGCGGGGGTGGGCGTGCTGCCAGCAGCGCTGCCGGGGTGGCATCGAGTCGTGGACACTGTCCTCTGTCCTCTCTCTCTATCTCTGCAGTAAGCGTTAAAGCATGAGGGAGACAGAGAGACAGTGCGCACCGTGACACGGCCGGTAGGTACATTAATGGAGATGCACCGCTTCGCTAATAACCGGCGCGCCGTGCACAGCCTCCCCCACCCTCCCCCACTCCCACCCCGCACTCCATCCCTTGCCAAATCCCCGCCGCCGCCCTGCCGCCGCCCCGCCTCCCCGCCGCCTCCCCGCCGCCTCCCCGCCTCCCCCCACCGCCTCCCACTCGCACGCCCCTTAGCGGTAATGCCCTCGAAAAGGCAAAGGGCTGTACTGGAATTGGCTCGCCGGCGGTCGCTGGGTCGGCGCTGCTGTGCTGGTCGCCGGCGCCCGCCCCGGCCAGGGCCAGCAGCCTGACAGGGGGCGGGGGCCGCCTAGGGCCGCCGCAGGCCGCAGCCGCTGTTCATGAAATAAATCGTCACCAGTGGCTGGGGGGCGGGGGAGGGGGTAGCAAGAGCGGAAATCAGAGAGTACAGCGGAGAGAGAGAGAGAGAGAAGAGGGGGGGGGGGAGGGTGAAAGAGAGAAAGCACAGTCAGGCACACTCGCGAACGGACACACAGACACACGGGCGAAAAAGAAATCACATTGATGCTCCTCTCCAGCACAAAACGGTCATAGTTTTCCTCTTCTGCGAACGGGGTGGACCTCTGCGACGCAGCCCCAAGTCAAACAAAGTACGACCGGCTGAGCCGGAGCGCGGAGCCGGGGAGCAAAGGCAGTAGTACGTGCTTGGCCCGAGCGGGGTGAGGGGAGGGCAGGCACGGGGGGCACGGGGGTGTTGGGGGCGGCCGCAAGAGGCGGGCCGTGGTCGTGGACGTGACGTGCCGCTGCTCACAAAGCACCCCGACGAACGACACTTGCTATGCGGGGGCCCTTTTTGGACCTCCCGCGCCACCGCCGCCGCCGCCGTCGGAGTAGGAACACCCCTCGGCCCACCGAGTGGCGGCGGTGTTGCGGTGGCCTCGGAGTCTCCGGGGACGTCGTGGCACGGCGGCGCCGACGCCGTTCGCAATCAGCCCGCGCGCCCGGACTGCCAAACGGCCGTGTACCAATTAGCCGCACACGTTACGGCCCCGCGCTCCACCACCACCACCACCACCACCACCACCACCGTCATCATCATCTCCCCGTAATCGTGCCGAACGTGTCGCGGGTTCGAATACCACCACACCCTCAGAGCAGCCGGCGGCAGAAACTAATGTGCGACCCAGCGACCAAGCGAAGAGAGAGGAGAGGAAGAAGCCGGCGACAGGACGGCCGCCTAAGTGGCACGGAATGTGTCCGGCCGGCGGGGGGCGGTGGGGGCGGTGGGGGCGGTGGGGGCGCGGGGTGCGGGGGGCGGTGGGGGCGCGGGGTGCGCACGTGGTCCGCACGATGAAAAGATTACCCCCCGTCAGCTGCTGTAGGCCCCCGCCCCGTGGGAAGGCCGGGAGGAGTGAAGCTGCCGCCCCTGCCCCCCCCCCCCTGGCCTCCCTGCCCCCCCCTGGTCCCCCCGGGTGGGGTCGTGGGGCGCAGGCTTTGTGCGGAGGGGTTATCAGGCACGCTAATTCTCATACCCCGCTGGGACACGAGAGGGCGCCCCGTGCCACCAGCCTGCCGCTGCCAGCGCGCTACCGCCACCACCGCCACCACCTCCACCACCAGCCCTGCCCAGCCCAGCCGGCCGCCAGGTGAAAAGCACCGAGGAATCTCATTGTCACCGGCTCCCCGCATCGCACCATATCACGCGAGGCCCAACACAACAATCGGACAGGTAGGAGGGGGGGGGGGGGGTATTGTCAGGAGCGCAGGCGGGCAGGTAGAGTAGGTGGGGCAAGGGCAGAGAGGGGTGATAGGGGAGGGAGCGAGTGCTGGATGGCAAAGCTCCCAAAAGTAGGCCGGGCCTTGGCGTTGAGCAAGGCCAGCACGGTGCGCCCCGGGGGCCGGGCCTGACGGCGCGGGGGCGAGTATGCCGCGTGCACGCGCACCGCAACGCACCTAAAACTAGAGCACAAACAACCGAGAAATATTTTTCTCAAGTTTCGGCCGGGTGGGCATTGAACCTGCGTCTGATCGCAGCAAACGTTCTCGGACGGTCCCTTGTGCACGGCCAAGTGCTCAATTCCGACACTAACAAGCTGCCCCACTAATGCGGCACGCATGACCTTCGTGTGACCCCCCCCCCCCCCTTTCCCTATCGTGTATTCTCTTTCTCCCCCCTTCCCCTACCGTGTATTCTCTTTCTCCCTCCGTCTTCTCGGCTCTCTCTCTCTCTCTCTCTCTCTCTCTCTCTCTCTCTCTCTCTCTCTCTCTCTCTCTCTCTCTCTCTCTCTCTCTCTCTCTCTCTCTCTCTCTCTCTCTCTCTCTCTCTCTTAGTCTCGCTCTCCATCCCTTCCCGACCGCAACATTATCATTCTCATAAATTATATCTGAAACTCTCCTAAGACGATTGCCCGAACGTTCATACTTTTCTTGGTTGTAAAATTACTACACAAGGTTCCCCTCATTTCTCTCTTTTTCTCTGTTTTAAAAAGAGTCTTCGCCCTTCACTTTATCCAACACTTGTGACAGCGTGAATGAATTCCTTTACACCGGCGAGCCCTGGGGGCACTCATAGGCTCCTTTCCTTGCAGTGCCGTAACCGTTCAGGTCTACTATATACACAGAGCTCACCGCTGCTAGCATGGTGGAGTGGAGGAGTGGTACTCCCCGAGTCCCATTCGAACCGTCCCTCTCCGCGGCCTGCACTTCTGCAAGGAGGCTTCGGCCCTACGCGGACAAAAAATATTAGTGGTCGCAACTGATATTTTAGTTGATTTTCAGGCAAGCAGTAAATATTCGTTCTAAGCAGAACTCAAATTTTGTTGGGGTAACTCTTTGTTAGTTGCACCAACGAAACGTTAGTTGCTCCAACAAAGAGATTCGTTGCGGGCACTAAACAATTTTTTTTTCTGCTTTTTGCTCTCGGAACGAAACGAACCTCTTCGTTGGAGCAACTAATGTTTCGTTAGTGCAAATAAAAATTAGTTCCCCCGACCAAAATTTTAGTTCCGAACAAAAATTTACTGCTTGTCTGAAAATCAACTTAAAAATTTAGTTGCGACTCCAAACTTTTTTCTCCGTGTCCGGGCCGAAACGGCAGCTTGTTAGGGCGGCCTAAAACGTTGGACGGGAGGCACATTTTGACTCACAGCTTTATCCCGTGCTGGAACTCGTCCAGTGGACCCCTCTCCCCTGACTCCCTCTCTCTCCCTCACTCTCGCAAATCGTTGCACCCGGCTCGGCCTCGTCTCGGCCCATTTTATGGTTACATTTTCCTCCCGGACAGAGGCTCTCTCCTCTGCGATGCTCCGCCGACAATCTTTTTCCCGCACGAATAAGAGAATGTGTGTATAAGAAGGACGCCCTCTCGGCAGCCGTCGGCGCCCCTCCCGATCTGAGGGGGGAGGGGGCTGCCGGGGGCTGCCGGGGGCTGCCGGGGGCTGCCGGGGGCTGCCGGGGGCTGCCGGGGGCTGCCGGGCTGGTCTGCTGACGCTTCGCCTCCTTATCCCAGCTCAAGCGGGGAAAGATGTCGAATGAGAAATGCCGCTGTCACTGCCGTTTCTGTGTCAGGCCTCCGCCCCCGTGATCCAGATAACCCCCCCCCCCCCCCACATACACACACACGCACACACACACACCGGTTCATCGTCGTTCGCTACCCGCGCGCTGTTCGGGGCCATGTGTTACCGACCACCCCTCGCGGTCACGACCACAATATTTTTCCCCTCCACCGCTGCCGCACCAGGCTCCGCGCCGCCGAACGCGTTGTGCCAAGACCAATGCGTGCGTTTAACGCTGCTGCTACCGCTACCGCTACCGCTGCCGCCGCCTCACAGCGGGCACAGCGACCCTTAAAGAATTCCCGGGAGACTCGAATCGACCGCGTGCTGCTGCGGTGGTGGCGGCGGCGGCAGCAGCAGCGGCGGCAGCGGCGGCAAACGGCCTCCACCTAGGTATTCAAGGCCCCGCGGTCTCCGACATTCCGAAAGATAAAATTAAAAAAAAAAAAAGAACAAAAAAAATTATGAGGTGTTCCAAACTAATTCGCTTGCTGATTTCGGGACAAGAAAAAAATGCAGCTGCGAGAACTAACATCGTTGGATCAGCAATAAAAAGTCTGTGGCGGCAGCAAAACAGGCAAAACGCCCCCCACCCCCCCACCCCTTTCTGCCTTTCTGTTCACGCAACGACGAAGACTCTCGGCGGGTGCGTCATCAGCTCCCCGAGATGCGACATGAGTTATGGACTGCTTGTGCCGCAGAGGGACTGAACGTGATCACGTGGCTGGGCTCGGCACCGGCCACGGGGCCACGGGGCTACGCACGGCTGGGCACACACATGTGGAGCGGTGTCAGCCTAGTCTGCTGCTGCCGTGCAAACGCACCGCGCCATGTGTGTGACGCGGGCTCAGTGAGCGCACGACACTAACACACACACACACACACACACACAACGTGCCCCCGCACTAGGCAGATACCGCACAAACATGGCTGATCCCGCTCGCTACTCGACAGCTCCGTGCCCCCATTATACACAGCATCAGCGTTGACCCCGCGACCGTAAATTCATCGGCGGCGCCCGCTAATCGAAGGCGACGAGGTTGTAGCGGTCCGGGCCGGTCCGGGCCGGCGGCACCTGGTGCAGGGCAGCGGGCGGCAGCGGGCGGCAGCGGGCGGCAGCGGGCGGCAGCGGGCGGCAGCGGGCGGCAGCGGGCGGCAGCGGGCGGCAGCGGGCGGCAGCGGGCGGCAGCGGGCGGCAGCGGGCGGCAGCGGGCGGCAGCGGGCGGCAGCGGGCGGCAGCGGGCGGCAGCGGGCGGCAGCGGGCGGCAGCGGGCGGCAGCGGGCGGCAGCGGGCGGCAGCGGGCGGCAGCGGGCGGCAGCGGGCGGCAGCGGGCGGCAGCGGGCGGCAGCGGGCGGCAGCGGGCGGCAGCGGGCGGCAGCGGGCGGCAGCGGGCGCGTCCCACTGGAGTCCACGCAGCGCACGTATTCCGAGTTGCCGCACTTTTTATTTTGCAGCACAGCAGCGGCGGCGGCATTTCGCGGAACGTGAAATGAGTTTACCTTCACAGGGCGGTGCAAATTGCATCAAAGAGCCCGGCCCGGCTCCTCCCTGGAAACAGTCCGCGCGCAGCGCGTCCGTTAGTGTTAGTGGCAAGATTAATTGGCCGCGTTGTATGGTAGCGGCGGTGGTGGTGGTGGTAGCGGCAGCGGTGCGGTCTGGATGGTACTCGGACGGTTCCCTCCGGGGCCGTGGAACAGCCCATCAGCAGCAGCAGCAGCAGCAGCAGCAGCAGCAGCAGCAGCAGCAGCAGCAGCAGCAGCAGCAGCAGCAGCAGCAGCAGCAGCAGCAGCAGCCTCGGCAACACGTACGCGCTCCTGTCTCTCTCGCACTCGCGGTGGATTAAGGGCGTCCGTCGCCGGGGCCGCGCGTGGCCGTTTCTTGACGCAGCCGTTTAGCAAGACCGCCGCCGAGCGGCTGCCAGCTCTGCCAGGGTCGCCGCCAAGGCTGCCAGCCCTGCCAGGGCCGCCTGTCCTGTCCAGTCCGGCCCGCTGGACGGTCAGCGCCGTAATTTATGGACGCGAGTCGCGTGGGGCGAACGGTAAGCAGGGACGGACGGCAGCGGACGGGACGGGGCACCGGCCCCGGGACACCTTCTGACCCGTGAACAGTTGTCTTCTCTGGAGTTTGGATCCTATAGGTAGCCAAAGGTCCTAATTTATTTTATTCTGTTTTTTTTTGTCGAAAAATTGAGGTCTTTCCAACAACGCAATTAGTACTTCTCCAAAAAATAGGATCTCGTACTGCTTCCAGTGCATTAAAAACAAATAAAGAGAGAGAGAGAGAGAGAGAGAGAGAGAGAGAGAGAGAGAGAGAGAGAGAGAGAGAGAGAGAGAGAGAGAGAGAGAGAGAGAGAGAGAGAGAGAGAGAGAGAGAGAGAGAGAGAGAAGAGAGAGAGAGAGAAAGAAGAAACAGACGGGAATGACGACAAGGTCGTGTGCTCTGTCCGCTCCAGCTCCAGGCCCTCGGCTCCAACACGACAGTGCGCGCGCCCGCGGCACTGGAGAACGCCGCACCGTTACTGCTACCGCTGGAGTGGCCGCCGCCGCCGCTGCTGCTGCTGCTGCTGCTGAAGCCCTTGGAGAGCAGCGTCGTGGTGTCGTGCTGCGGGGTGGGGTCACTTGGCGAGGCACGACTCGTTTGACACAAACCTCTCCGCTCTCCCGCTGTGCGGCGCCCCCCCCTCCACCTCACAGAGCTGAATATTAACTCACCGCCGGCCTACAGCAGGAGCCCCTCTGGAACATGCACCCCCCACCCCCTCCCCCATCCGCGAAAGAGACGGGCCACACGAAATATGACGGGAAGAATGACAGCAATGACGATTATTAAATTATCGATCGGCATAATCAATTTGAGAGAGAGAGAGAGAGAGAGAGAGAGAGAGAGAGAGAGAGAGAGAGAGAGAGAGAGAGAGAGAGAGAGAGAGAGAGAGAGAGAGAGAGAGAGAGAGAGAGAGAGAAGACGCGCGCCCTGTGAAATGCATGGCTGCAGCCGAGCCCAGTTGCGCCGCTGCGCCGCCTCGCTGCTGGGAGGCCGGGCCGCCCGGGAGGTAGGCCACCGGCCGGCACTCCACCCACGGCTGCCGGGCGGGCGGCCTATGCTGCCGTTCGCAGGCGCTGTCTGCCGCTGCGAGGAGGGGCGCGGCGCGGCTTCTGCCTGCTCTGCCGCTGCCGCTGCGCTGCCGCTGCCGCTGCCGCTGCCGCTGCCGCTGCCGCTGCCGCTGCCGCTGCCGCTGCCGCCCGTGAGGCTTGGCTCCTCGTAACGAGATCTCAAGAGATGGGAATTAGCTCCAGTTGGGGGGCTGCGCTGACGCTCACGACGTGTGGGGCGCGGCGGCGGCAGCAGTGGCGGCAGTGCGGCGGCAGCTGCAGCAGTGGCGGCAGCAGCGGTGGCGGCGGCCCACTTCCGCGCTGTCCGAGCTTGCGGCGCGGCAGAGCAGAGATGCGCCCGAGTGGTAAGTTTGCGGAGCCGAACTCCCCGGGACATCTCTCGGCGCGCTTATCCGCCTCCTCAAGCAGTCCAGCGGTGCGGAGCGGAGCGGCCTCGTGGGACCGAGTTTTGACAAGGGGGACGTAGTTGTTGTTGTGCACAGCATGCTGGTGTGCGTGTGCCGAAGCCCGGCCGGCCCCGCCCCGCCCCGGCCTCGGAAGCACTCCAGCACAACACATAAGCGACCCTCTTGATCTCTGCAGCTGCCTGGCGTCGTGGTTCGGCCCGGGACCCGTCCGCCCCGCCCCGCCCACGCCCCGCCACGCCCCGCCCAACGCCCTGCAGGCCGAGCCCTTGCCTTGTCCTTCAACTTTGCAGACATGACCCACCACTGCCACCACACCGCGCGCCCCCGGCAGAACTACCACCACTATACTTGCGTTCCCAGACAGCCGGAGGCCGCCTGCCCGCCCAAGTTGGGGCTCGATAGCCATGTATTTAATGTGGACGGTTGGGCTTTTGATCACGGCCAGAAGTATAGTAAAGTGATCCGACACACACACACACACACACACACACACACACACAGCGCACATATGTCACACATGAGTCGGGGCTGGCCGACGCGTGTGTTTAAAGGGGGAGGGGCAGGGAGCGGCGGCGGCGGCTGCTGTGCTGCTGGAGGCTTGCTTGTAGCGACAGCGAATCGAAGCACCAAGTTTCTCTGGAAACTCTGCGTCGTCCGGTGTGTGTGTGTGTGTGTGTGTGTGTGTGTGTGTGTGTGTGTGGCGGGTGTTGTGTGCGCGTCAACCACATCGGGGGACACAACTCCGGGCGGCAACAACTTCCTTATCTCCCGTCCGCCTGTCTGTCCGTTTTGCAGCGTGCCGCATAGCGTCCGGCCATCTTGGCTGCCGCAAGTTTCTCCCTATTTTTGGACATGTATGTACTTACATGTTTCACGGATAAAATCATCAGTTGTCACAATTAATTTTTAAGCTGATTTTCAGACAAGCGGAAAATTTTTGTTCGTAGAACTAAAATTTTGTTTGGGGGAACCAACCAGTTGTAACCAACGAGACGTTAGTTGCTCCAACGCAAAGGTTCGCTAAGGGAGCAAAAAGCAGAAAAAATTAGTTTAGTGCCCGCAACGGTCTTTTTTTGTTGGAGCAACTAACGCTTCGTTGGTGCAACAAAAATTTAGTTCCCCCAACAAAATTTTAGTTCTCCGAACAAAAAAATACTGCTTGTCTGAAAATCAACTTAAAAATTAATTGCGACCAAATCCTTTTTCTCCGTGTTCCAGCACGCCCCGCTGCATCAGCAGAGAGTGTGTGCCGCTGCGGAAACAACGTCTTTATTAACTCAGAACTCGTTATTTCTGCGTTAAAAACCGGGAGGCAGGCGGGTGTCTGCTGCTGCTGCTGCTGCTGCGGGGTCTGCACTAGGCTAGCACTGCCTTTTGCTTCCTGGTTGGTACTACCCCGCCCCGCTGCCGCCGCTACCGCCGCCGCCGCCAAAGCGCGAAAAGAAAAAACCGTTAGCGGCGAAACAGAAAGAGAAGCAGGAGACTCGCTGCCGCTGTCCGTCCGTCCGTCCCGCGCTGTCTCATACATCATCACGAACCTTTTTAATTAATTCCTCCAGCCGGCGGGGTTATTCTCCAGCCGGTTATTTTCCAGACTCCAGTGCCTTACTCCGTCCCTTCGGGCCGCGCTGCCTGCGCTGCCTGCTGCTGCGGTCCCCAGCGGTCCCGCGGCCCGGCAGACTGAGAGTGGCGAGTGGCGTGCCGCTGTAATGAAAAGCATAGCAGCCGGGCGGGCCGGGCGGGCCGGGCGGGCCGGGCGGGGGTTGTTCAGTTACTGGGCGCTGCAGCCGTGTTGTCTGTGCGCGCGCGCTACAACCAGAGAGATTATCATCTCACAAAACATGCAAGTCCCCCCCCCTCGCGGGCTGTGTCTGACATGGAAATCGAGACGAGATGTGCTAATTCCGGACCAGCAGAAATTCCAGCTCGGCTATGCGCTGTGCCCCTTCCTCATACAATATACCTTTCATTTCTCGCATGGCCAAGACATAATGTAGGAAAGGGCCGATGGATCTGAATAATTTGATTTCACCCTTTCGTCTGCTTCATATAATGTTCAGAGTGTAATGGTCTGGGCAGGAAGGCCAATCGGCGTCCTATAAGCCTCACTATCAGATCATAGACTACTAGCAGATGTGTTGCCGAGAAACTTCTGTGGGAGAAAAGCTTCCCCTTAACACCCCCTCCCCTCGCCCATAGCCCCCCTTCCTCCGTGCGTATCGTTCAAATTTCGGAGAGTCATTATTTCATGACTAGTTTCTGGAGCTCCCAGGCAGGGGCTTGCCGGACCTACTCTCCCTTTTAACATTGGCGCGCCAGAGGGCCAGTGGTGTGTGAATCTGCGCAAAGTTTTTGGGGGGTGAAAGGGAGAGGGGAGGGAGAGGAGGTCTAATGACGATAGAACTCAATACGCAGGGACGGGCGGGAAAGCCAGGGCGAAAACTGCGGTGGGAGGGAGCAGGAGGGAGGGGCTCCGGCCGTTTACAAAGTTACCGCCGAAAGGTTGGTGTCCGCCACTCCTCAGACACAAGTATTCGCCCTCGGAACGTTCCTCCAGCGGAACCAACACCAAAGTAATAAACTAATTCGGGCCACGTTGAAGTACTCGCTGCCAGGCTGGCGCCGTGCCGCCCGCCAGTCCGCGGTGTGCGCCTTTTGTGTTCCACATCTTTTGGAGTCTCTCTCTCTCTCTCCTCCCCTCTCACTCACTCTCTCGCTCTTGTTCGGCGCCGGGTTATTAGCTATCTCTTTCGTTATCTCTCTCGCGGGGCGCTAACCCACACCACCCCAGCGACGGTCGGGGGCAAATTTCATTTCGTTATAAATAGAATGGTCCCTGAGAAATACAAGAAGTGGCGCATTGAATACACTGGCGCGCTTCATGGCCGATAAACGAGTCCGCCAGCGTAGCTGCTGCCGCCACCGCCGCCGCCACCGCCGCCGCCACCGCCGCCGCCACCGCCGCAACGGCTGCCACGGGAGCAGTCGCGGGGAGAGCCATTTATTTATCCGGCAGAACGAAATTAAATAGCGTGCTGGCGGGCGGGGAGGTTTTTGTTCCGGGAGCTGGTGAACAACAGGCGCCAACAAGGCGGGCAGCTGTACGCGGCCGGGTACCCGGGCACCGAGGTACTGGGGTACCGCCTGTAAGGGATCAGGTCGGAGCGGGGGATTAAATGAGGAAAAGTAGGGCAGCGCGCGGAGCTCGGAAATAGTGCTCAGAGGGGCTGCGGACAGGGGATTCCTCACTCGTGTGATCTGATCATTCGTACACCCAAATGCAATCTCATGTGATCTTGGTGTAATCTCGTGTAATCTTCGTGATGTTACGTTATCACGGGTAATCTCGTGTAATCTTGTGATAACAAAGGGAGAACAAGACGGAATAGGGTGGAACACGTTAGAACCAGATTAGAAACAAGGCAGAATACGGTGTTATCTTAGAAACCTTCGCAGTCTCTGTAATTTCGTGTAATCCTTGGAATATCCTGTAATCGATGTAATCTCATGTAATCTTCAGCAATCGTAATCTCATAATCTGCATGTGATTGCAATATCGGGTACGCAATTTCATGTAATCACATGTAGTCTTGTATAAACCTTTGTAATCGAAAGTAATCTTTGTAATCTCATGCTCTTTACTCTATGAAATATTTTGAAATCTTTTATAATGCAATCTTTCGTACGCTCCGATGTCGAGTGAGTTGGGTACGAAGCGTCCTCAGCAGTGCCGTACTCACCTCTCCTCACGGCCGCTCCTTTGGCTTCGGCTTCCCCTCTTAACCCCCATTAAGTCGGCTGCTCGTCCTCCGTCCGCGCGGAGGGAAAAGGCGGTGCTGCGTCTCATGACATCCCCGGACCGGTCCGCTCTGCTCTGCTCTGCGAAGCGACTGCTGCTCATTTAGCGACGAAAACCCGAGCGAGAAGCCAGGCGGGACAGGCGGGACAGGCCCCTTTACACTGACTTGGCAGAAAGGTGAAGGAGCACGGTGAAAAATATATTCTTGACCTTGTGCACATTCCGTCACTCACACAGCAGGGCGCACCTCCCTTTTCAGACTGAGGCAATTGTAGAAAGAGGGAAAAATCCAATCGCCGCACGAAAAAAGTAAAATCGGAAAAAAAGGCAATAAATCCCGGTGGCTACATAAACCGGGGGCGGCTGAGCGGCGCAGCGGCCGAATCAGGATGAAGTTGGAAAGGTCCTCGCGGAAAGGAGACGTGATCTGCACGGCCAATGAAATTAGCGGAAAACTCGCTTCCTCTATATTTTCCTTCTCCACCGCGCCGATCATGGGACCTGGGAATAAAAACAGCGAGCAGCTGGTGAGAAAATCAAAGAACACTCGAAAAAAAAAAGCCTCCCAAAAATCAAAAGAAATTTGGGAAAATTTGGAACATGACAGGAAAAACAAATTTTGAATGTGACTCACGGTTAACGCCTCCCTCACAAGACTTGGTGAGGTCCCACAGCGACGGCCACCGGTTTTCTGTGCTTCCCGCGCTCGTGGCGCCCCCGGAGCGCATCGAACACGGTTTTGTGTCCCTGGCCGTGTCCGTGGCGCGCGGTCCTCGGCCCAAGCGGCGGATCTCCTCCTAGCGTAATCGGATGACAAGCCTTGATGACTTAGCTTCAACTCGAACGCTAACTCCTTGCCTGGCTGGCATCGTCGCTTGCACTCCTGAATTACTTAATAGAAAACGAACGACGCTGCCAGCCCAACCAAAACTAAGTCGGTGAGAGCTTTTAATTAGCCCCCCTCCCTCCCCTCCCATCCCTTTCCGAAGCTCCTGTAGTTCTGCCAAGCACAGCACGCCTCGCCACGTCCCAAAGAAAAACAACAGGAGGGAGAGGGGGGGGGATAACTTGTTTACATAACCGCTTTGTCGGCGGAAGCGAAGGCGAAGGGTGGCAGCAGACGGCGGGGTGAGGGATGCACAATCATAATTCTTTCGCAAATTGGAGAGTAATGAATACACTTAAGTTTAGCCCGGCCGCCCCCCGATGCATCACTGGCCCCCGTGCTGCCAGCCCTGCCAGTGCCAGACGCACGCCGGATTCGGCCCCCGCCCCGGCTATCCGGGGCTGGGAATGAAAATATCCTTGAGCTGACTGTGCACCAGTGCACATGCCCTCGTTAGGGACTTTGGCTCGACCTCCGCTGCTCCCGTGCTCCTTCAACTTCGCCCTCTCCTTCTCCGGCTCTCGGCATCTGCATGGGCATAATCCACACCGTAGACACCACCCTCCCATCGCTGGCCCTTGAAACCCGACTTTTTTTAATGATATTTTTTTTCCAGTCCTGCTGAATTCTGATAATATAGCAGACAAGCGCAGGGATCGGGTCGGATGAGGCGAGCAGAGTCTTCCGCTGTTCCTCGTTCTCTCCGACAAAACAGTCAGTGTTTTCGATCTACTCGACTTAAATGCGCGGCCATTCAGGTCGTTTTGTCGCAGTGGTGACGCGGTAAATTTTGCATACCGAATGGAGCAGTGCTGTTCCGGGCACGGCGACGAACGGTGACGCCGCGTCCGAGTCGTGTCCGCCGCCTCCGGGCACCCCCGGGCCTGCAGGGGGAGACCCACGGCCACCCCGCACGCAGCCCTGCCCGGCCCGGCCCGCGGGATGCATGGCCACCTGCATTAGCGCCGCCTTGCCTTGCCGCCGGGAATTGGTTTGGTCACGTGAATCCTGGAGCTGTCACCATTCCAGGTGAACTATGGGGGCCGGCGCCGTGCGTCTCCAGGCCGACGGAGACGCACGGCCACCAACGGCCACCCGGAATACGCGGCGCGGAGGGTACGAGCGCATAAAACAAAGGCGGTCGGCCCTGCCGGGTATCGAACCCGCGACCTTCCGGAAATCCACTGTGCTACATGGACTTTTCTCTCGTGTTTCAGGTGCGGCAGGCTGAGCCCCCCAGCATGGCGTCGTGGCCCCTGGTGCCATGGGGGTGCCCCGCAAGGCCGAGGCCGCGGCCATGCGCCTGAGTCCCAGCCCCCTGCCGCCGCCGCTGCTGCTGCCGCTGCTGCCGCTGCTGCTGCTGGCGTCATGGCCCGGCCCGAGCTCCGCCGACTGCCCGTCGCTGGCCGACAACCAGCTATGCCCGTGCTACTACTTCGACGGCGCGCTCTTCCTCGAGTGCCAGGGACCGTCGCTGGCGTCGCTGCGGGGCGTGCTTCAAGTCGTGTCGGAGCCCATCAAGTCCCTGAGCGTGTACGAGCTGGACGCCGGCGTAACGGCCCTCACCGCGGACCTCTTCCCGCCGGGCGCCGTGGTCCACAGCCTACAGATTTCCAACTCGAACCTGGAGACACTGGCCGACGACGCGCTGTCCGCGCTGCGGCCCCACTTGGCGTCGCTCAGCGTGAGCGCGGCCAGGATGACGCAGGTGCCCCGCAAGGCCCTGGCCGGCCTCGCGGAGCTGCGCCACCTCGACTTTGAGTCCAACCAGATCGCCGACCTACCGTCCTACTGCTTCCACGGCCTTCAGCTCTCCAAGCTCAACCTCAAGGGCAACCTGCTGAACCGAACGTCCGAGTACTCGTTCGCCGGGCTGGAGGACTCGCTCACCGACCTCAACCTGGCCGAGAACAAGCTGCGCGCCTTCCCGATGACGGCCCTGCGCCAGATGGTGCGCCTGCAGGACCTGCGCCTCGCCTGGAACGAGGTGGCCGCCATCCCGGACGACGGCCACTCGGAGCTGCGAGCACTGCTGTTCGTGGACTTGAGCTCCAACAGCTTCGAGGAGCTGCCGGGGGACGCGTTCCGGCCCATGCCCTCGCTCGTGACCCTCTCGCTGTACTACAACGCCATCGGCACGGTGCACCGCGACGCGTTCCGGTCGCTGACTAGCCTGAAGTCGCTTGACCTCAGCCACAACAAGATCGTGCTGCTGCACGCCGAGACGTTCCGCGCCAACAAGAAGCTACGCTCCGTCGACCTAAGCCACAACCACGTGCACCACATCGGCGGCGTGTTCGAGCATCTGCCCGAGCTGCGGGAGCTCTTCCTGTCGGAGAACAACATCCTGGAGGTGCCCGCGGACGCCTTCACTGGCTCGTCTATGCTGACCGTCGTGTACCTGCAGCAGAACGCCATCCGGCAGCTGGACGCGCGCGCGCTCGCCACGCTGCCCAACCTGTCGCAGCTGCACCTCAGCAAGAACTACCTGACGGACATCCCTTACGAGGCACTGGCGCGCAGCGAGAAGCTGGCCTCGCTCAGCCTGGACGACAACCGCATCGCGCGCCTGGAGCCGGGGACGTTCAAACGCACGCACGCGCTGCGGGAACTGAGGCTGCAGAACAACAGGCTGGCCGAGATCCAGCTGGGCGTGTTCGAGCCGCTGCCGCACCTGCTGGAGCTGCACCTGCAGAACAACGCGCTGGCCGCCATCGCTCCGGGGGCCTTCCGGTCGCTGCAGAGCCTGCAGCACGTGAACCTGCAGGGCAACAACCTGGCGGCCCTCGGGGACGTGTTCCTGCACGACAGCCACTCGCTCGTGTCCATCCAGCTGGACGCCAACAGCCTGGCCGCGCTGCACAACGACTCCCTCCGCGGCCAGTCCAGCGTGCAGATCATGTGGCTGGGCCACAACCGGCTGACGCGGGTGAGCCGCGCGCTGTTCCGGGACCTGTCGCAGATCCAGCGCGTGTACCTCACCAACAACAGCATCGCCACCATCGAGGACGGCGCCTTCCAGCCCATGCGCGCGCTGCGCTTCCTGGACCTCAGCCTCAACCGGCTGGCCAACGTGTCGACGAGGACCTTCGCGGAGCTCGGCGAGCTGGAGGAGCTGAACCTGGCCGGGAACGGGCTGCGGGCCATCGAGACGGGGGCCTTGGCGTCGCTAAGGATGCTCAAGACGCTGGACCTGTCGGACAACGTGCTGCCCGCGCTGGGGGAGGGCGTGTTCGACCACGCGCTGCAGCTGGAGATGCTCAACCTCCGCAACTGCTCGGTGCGGCGCGTGGACAACGGCACGTTCGCGGGGCTGACGAGCCTGCACGAGCTCAACCTGGAGGACAACCGGCTGGACGCGCGCGCGCTCCTGGACCTGCACGTGCCCTCCCTGATCGTGCTGCGCGCGTCCGGGAACGACCTGAGCGGCTTCCCGGGGAACGCGACGCACGGCCTGCCCAGCCTGGAGCAGCTGTGGCTGGAGCGGTGCGGCATCACGGCGCTGCCGGCGGGCTTCCTGGCCGAGAACCGGCGGCTGCGGCGCCTCGACCTGTCCGGCAACCAGCTGTCCGGCCTGGACACGGACCTGTTCGACGCGGTGGACAACCTGCGGGAGCTGCGCCTGCGGGGGAACCGCTTCGCCGCCGTGCCGTACGCTGCGCTGGCGAACATGACGAGCCTCGAGCTGCTGGACCTGTCCGGCAACCAGCTGACGGCGCTGGACGCGACCCGGCTGGCCGGGCTGCACAGCCTGCGCGACCTCCTGCTGCGGGGCAACGCCATCGCCGCCCTGGACGGCGGCTTCTCGCCGGACCAGACGCGGCTGCAGCTGCTGGACCTGAGCGACAACCAGCTGTCTGCCGTGCCGGCGCACTTCCTGCACGCGGCCGGCTCTCTGCGGCAGCTGGACCTGTCCGCCAACCGCTTCCTGCACCTGCCCGGCGACGCCGTGTCGGAGCGCAACCTGCCCGCGCTGCAGGGGCTGAACCTGACGGCCAACCCGCTCACCAGCATCCACGACCCCTCCGCGCCCGGCCCGCCCGGCCGCTTCCCGGCGCTGCAGGAGGTGCACATCAGCGCCACCAACCTGACCCTCATCACGTCCACGGACTTCGACGCCTTCCCGGCACTGCTGCATCTGTACCTCAGCCGCAACCGCATCGATCGGGTGTCACCGGGGGCCTTCCGCGCCGTGTCCAGGCTGCAAACGCTGGACCTCAGCCACAACACCCTCGAGATCCTGCCCCAGGAGAGGCTACAGGTGGGTTGTAGGAGAGGGACTATCGTCCACTCTACCCTTCTTTAAACAAATTGAATTAAATTACTCGAGCACTGCAGGACATTTTCAGTAATACATGACACTGTACCAGGGCCTGCGATTCCTGCGCGTCCTCAACCTGACGCACAACCGCCTCAAGGACCCGGGCCCGGACGAGTTCCCCGCCGACCTGCAGTCTCTGCAGATCCTGGACCTGTCGCACAACGAGGTGACGCGCGTCACCAAGAAGACGTTCCGCCACCTGGACGCGCTCGAGGAGCTGCACATGGCCGGCAACCGCATCGCCAGCGTGGCCAGCGACGCCTTCAAGCCGCTCAAGAAGCTGCGCACGCTGGACCTCAGCCAGAACTACCTGGAGAACCTGCCGCTGAACGCGCTGCGCCCGCTAGAGACGCAGATCCGCAGCCTGCGGACCGAGGGTGAGTGAGTGCGAGTGCCCCGGGTTCGAATACCGCCCGCCCCGCCAAAGGCTTGGACTTTTTTCTTCTTCTTTTTTCTTTGTTTTGTTAACACGAGAGAGGGCCTGCCATGCTGCTTCTGCTGCTCTGTCAGTCAGCCGTGGGAAGGGCGGGCACAGGCAATCATCGCAATCACGATATAGGCTTGTTGAAGCGTGCCACCAAAACACAACGCGTACGCACACACACACACACACACACACACACACGTGTTCATAAAAAAGTGACGTGATCGTCTCGTTTATTTTGCTCATATGACGGGGGGCTGTCAGCCGGGCGGGCCCGTCCCTGTCGAATTGACAGCAAACTATGGAGCTGCGAGCTCCTGTTGGCCCCCGCGGCCCCCGCGGCCCCCGCGGCCCCCGCGGCCCCCGCGGCCTCCGCGGCACCCGCGGCCCCCGCGGCAGCGCCTCGCCATTCGTTTTCGCTGACTGCCTGTTGGCAGCACGTCCTCCCCCCACCCCACCTCACCATCCCTACATCCAACGGCTCCCACTTGTCTGGTCAGCTCGTCATGGATTTGCCATGTCTCGCTTTGCCTTGCCAAACAAACAGACACACACACACACCACACACACACACACACACACACACACATGTTGATATTGCCTATAAGGGAAACGCGGCCGCGCCCACCCATCAATTGTGGACATGACGTTCTGTCTCTGTCCCATGGATCATCCCGCTGCCATCCCCCCCTCCCCCCAAGAACCCCCCCTTCCCCTAACTACCGCGCCAACGATTTCCTACTTCCACAAACATCTTTCACAAAACCTTTGCGCGGAGTTTCATGTATTTTTTTTTTTTTTTTGCACCTTATAAAGCATGTCCGCTGCTGATGCTCCCTTCACCGCGCAGTTCTCCTGCTGCTCATATTTAAAAGCCGCGGAACACTTTTTTGCAAACTGCGAAAAAAGTTAATGAATGGGTTTTGATAATGGTAAACAGTAAACACTCGCGCGTGGCCTTATACAAGCTATCGATCATCGGCCGTGATGTTAGCAATCATCAAGGCAACAAGCCTCCCCTCCCCCTCCCGTAATCTGCGCCAACACCGCTGTAGGTGCCCCCCCCCCCCTTCCCCCTCCCCCGCGGGGGGCCCCGGAACCCCGGAACCCCCGCGCGAGGCGTTGGCGCGGTGACGCAAGTTGTTCCTGTCAACAGCCATCGCCCGGATCCCACGAGGGGTGCCGTGCTAGGGGGGAGGGGGGTGCGAGGGGATGTCACCTACCACCGCCACCCAGTCTGTCTGGTCTGGCAGAAACAAAGCACGGGAATTACTTTTTTCCTCCCCAAGGCTGTCATAAGTGAAGTTCTGTCCGCAGTGCGCGCCCAGCTGACCTGACTGTGACCCAGTTCCCGCCGCGGGCTCTAGCGGCCTGAAGCGAGAGACTCCCCGCAGAAGAAACGCGACATTTCCATGTAGATTATCTGGTGCACACCCTCTGAGGCGGACTTTCCAGCTGGCTGCGACAGAAAATGGGGAATTACTGCGATGGCCCGGGAGAGAGAGAGAGAGAGAGAGAGAGAGAGAGAGAGAGAGAGAGAGAGAGAGAGAGAGAGAGAGAGAGAGAGAGAGAGAGAGAGAGAGAGAGAGAGAGAGGGGGGGGGGGGAGGCGCTGCGGGGGATCTGTGCAATGTGCTGCTTAAGCCTTGATAGCGGGGACGAGATCGACGTGCGCGGTGCGTCTCTCTCCCTCTGCGAAGGGGTTACAAATCGCACTAGTTGGCTCGGCGGTGGCGCCGTCGACACCCTGGCCTTGGCTCTGCCTGCCGCTCCGGAGATTCTCTGCCTTGCTTCCCGCTTATTCCGCGCCCAACAGAGCCATGGCCGTGGCCAGACCCCACAGCAGCAGCGCTCCGCATGGGTTGTGGTTTGCTTTTGTTAGGGGTACGACGGACACCGATACGTCCCCCCCCCCCCTCCGGGAGATACTTTTGGAGTGTATTCTTGTGTATTTGGATTTGGAAAATTTTAATCAAATTTTTCAAGTGCTGCTAGGGGGAGTATTTTTTTCTAAATCTCATTTTTGATTTTAAAAAAATATTCTGGTGAGTTTGAATTTTTTAAATAAATGTTTTGAATTTTTATCGAGTAGAAACTGCGTCATTTCCAGGTCACGAGCACCGCCCTCCTCTCTCGCTCTCCCTCACACACCCCGGGCGGTGTCTAACCTACCTAGCTGTCTCCGCCAACGTTTGCTATTGATCAGGCCCGGAGATGCCAAGCAAGGGGTTGCAGCCAAGTGAGCCAAGTGGTCTGACGCCCAAGGCTGACGCCCAAGGCTGACGCCCAAGGCTGACGCCCAAGGCTGACGCCCAAGGCTGACGCCCAAGGCTGACGCCCAAGGCTGACGCCCAAGGCTGACGCCCAAGGCTGACGCCTGGCCAGCCCTCTGCTCTGCGATGCAGCTGCAGGCCCCGCCCCGTCTAATCCAATATTAATGCCCCGAACGGTCGCATCCCTGTCACACTCGCTGACCGTGTCATGTCGCCGTTCCCGGTCGCACGGCGGTCGCAGCATAGCGGTCGCAGCAGCGGTCGCACGGGCGGCGGCCAGCTCGAGGGGCACTAGAACGCACCCATATTCAGCATAGTAGTGGGTGTACCAGACTGGCCAGCGTCGTTTTGCAATGCTGATTTCGCAGCACCACGTGTCTAAAAAAAAACAGTAACGGGAGGGGAAAAGTAAGGAGAGAGAGAGAGAGAGAGAGAGAGAGAGAGAGAGAGAGAGAGAGAGAGAGAGAGAGAGAGAGAGAGAGAGAGAGAGAGAGAGAGAGAGAGTGAAGATGAGGGAGGAAAATAAAACGAAATTGGTCAGTGCTGCGCGCGGCCTTCTGTAAGTCTGTTGCTCTATCACTATGGGGGCTGAAACTTTTATGGAGCTCAGCTGTTTTAAAGCGCGCGGAGGGAAACAAAACGTTCTTACTCAATGATTGCTGCGAGTGGGCGGGGCGGGTCTGGGCAGAGAAGGAGTCTGAGAGAGAGAGATCCACAGCGCGGCCGCCAACCGTCCAGTGCGCTATAAGGCAGAGATGGAGAAAAAAAGGAAGGGAATAGGGTATTCGGAAGGGGATGATAAAGAACCGGGGAATGGGAAGCAAGCGGTCTTATTCTGCGGGTCCCTTCCTAGCCGGGCTCTGCTCTGCTCTACGCATGCGCGCACGTCCCTCGCCACCGGACAAGGCCGGATGTTCGCGCACAAATGGCTTGCTTCGCACCTCAGAAAGAAAAATAATCAATTTATGTTCAAATGATGAGGTCTTAGAAAACAATTTTTTTTCGATGTGTACCGTGGACTTCGTCCAGCCCAGTCGTCATTTCCTGTCGTCGACTCGTAACGATTTCATCAGCACGATGCGGCCACGGCGCGGCGGACAATGCGTTAATCAAGGCGGGACATCCTTCTGGACTAATTCAGGATTTGATCTAATTATGTCCCCGATCAATTTGTCTTTCATCAGAGGCGGGCCTCCGTCCGTCCGTCCCTCCCCCTCCGCTGTCTGTCCGGCCCGAGGGGAGGGGGTGGAAGGACTGGGCAGGTGTTGCAGGGGTAAACATGGGAGGTCCCCAGGAGTGGCTGGGGCAGAATCGGCACCGGAGGACCAGAGGAGGCGTCATGTGCAGATAATTTCGCTACTGCAAAAAAATCCGTACCCAAAAACTTATTTAAAAAAATAATAATTGTATACTACAATCGGACTCTGGACGAACCACTTTGGGTGAATCTCGTGTTTGTCTCAGACGTACATTGACATACTATCGAGTTGCTGGGGGAGTGCAGAAGGGTGCCCCTGAGGCCGGGGGGTGCGGCACGTGAGCGCGGAACCCAGCTATGCCCTGGACTCGGCTCGCCGGCCTCCTCTCTCGGTATCGTCATCGTGAACGAGATACTCTCGGTCTTCAATATCGTTCAATCCCAGAACCGTACACCTCATCCTCTTTCAAGACGGTTCGGGCGGGGAGGGAAGGGGGAGGGGGTGTCATCTTGCCGGTAGGGGATTGCTGGATCCGGAGATTGCCAAGGACCCGAAGGCGAGCGGAGGTCTGGAGGGAAAAGGGGGAAAGGGGCGGGAAAAAGGCGGGGTATTATCTGCGCTTGCATCGGCATGTGTGCGTGTGCGTGTGCGTGCCGAGGCCGCGTTAGCGTAGGCGGCACTGCTGCCATGCGAGTTCGCACCCCACCGGGCGGCGGGGGCGGGCGGTCCACAGCCCACAGCGCAGGGAGGGACAATGCGCTGAAAATGGCCCGCCTCGCTTCTCCTCGCCTCGCCGCACCACCGACTCAAAATAGCTTGGCAGCGGACGGCGTACCGGACGGGATCCCACCTTGAGGCCCTGAGGCCGCGGGGAGCCCGGAGCCCGGAGCCCGGAGCCCGGAGCCCGGAGCCCTCCACAGCCCCCGGCTGATAGAAATTCCGGCGCGCTCCTTTCTTTTCCACCCTCCGGCCCCGCGGCACCCGCTGCACTGTTCAATTGATACCGTCGTGGTCGGCGTTATTTTTAATAAAGCAGCAGCCCAGGTCCACTTTTGGCGCGACTGCACGGAGGAAAAAAGATTAGTGGTTGCATCTAATTTTTTAGTTGATTTTCAGACAAGAATTAAATTTTGTTCGGAGAACTAAGATTTTGCCCAGGGAATTAAATTTAAGTTGCACCAACGAAACGTTAGTTGCTCTAACAAAGAGGTTCGTTGCGGGCACTAAACAATTTTTTTTTCTGCATTTCGCTCATTCCGCGAACTTTTGCGTTGGAGCAACAAACGTTGCGTTGGTGCAACTAAACTCAAGTTCCCCCGACAAAATTTTAGTTCTCCGAACAAAATATTTACAGCTTTTCTGAAAATCAATTTAAAAATGAGTTGCGATCACTAATCTTTTTTCTGCGTGCAGTTAGACACGGAGCCGCCGCCCGTCCTGGCCGTTCTGGTCCTGGCCCTGTTTGTGCGCGGTCAGCGTAGTGAAGGTGCGCTTGCCGGGGCCGGGGCCGGGGGCCGGGGCCGGGGGCCGGGGGCCGGGGGCCGGGGGCCGGGGGCCGGGGGCCGGGGCCGGGGCCGGGGGCCGGGGCCGGGGGCGGGGGGCCGGGGCGGCGGAGCGTGGGGTATCGCTGGCCGGTACAGCACCAAGGGCCTGCCGCCCACCGAGCCTCCGGCTTGCCGGGACTGCAGCTATGGCGTTGGGGCGTTGGGTCTCAGCCCGGAGCTCGCTCCCTCTTCCCTCTCCTCATCCCCACCGAATTCTAACGAACCGGGCCCGGCCAGTCCGCCAGTAGAAGCAGCAGCAGCAACAGCGGCAGCAGCAGCAGCGGCGGCAGCAGCAGCAGCGGCAGCAGCAGCAGCGGCGGCGGCGGCGGCGGCGGTGGCGAGCAAAGTTTCTGCCCTATCAGCGGCCAGCACCGACCAGCAGCAGCCAGGCCCGGCCAGAGCTGTGAAAGAAGTGAATTACCGCTCGCCCTGGGCCGCCCTGGCCCTTCGCGTGCCCTGGTGCCCCGCGCCCAGCGCCCTACCAGCCTGATAGGCCTGCCCACGCCGCCGCCGCCAGGCCAGTAGAGGCCCAGCCAAGGCCCAGCGCCCAGCCCGAGGCGGCCTTTAACTTGACGCGGTTTTACGACTTGTCGGTTTGAGCGTCTTTTGACCGCGAATTAAAGAGTCCGGGCCGCGGGTGGAAGCGCCGGGTGCGGGCGCCCCTCTGTGGGCCCCGTCGGCACTAAGACCGCCACCCCGAGGCGTAAAGAAGCCCAGACACTTCCTTGTTCCTCGCGAACACGATTGAACGACCGGCTACGCGGCAGTGCAGCGCGGAAGCTAGTAGGGCGGGGGCTCTCGCGGCCGGGGGCGGGACCGGGGGCGGCGCTGGGGGCGGGCGGGGATCGCGGAAAGTTTGTCGTTGAATAGCCAGCGGAAGACTACTTACTTCACGGCTGTGAAAAGGGGTGTATCAGCGCGCTTTGAGAAGGCCGGGAGAAACTGCGCAAAACGAGTAGCGAATTCAGCTCTTTTGAAAACCCGACGGCGGCGCCGGGAAATGCTTGCCGAGTGACGAACTGTGACTAACTGTTTCTATCTGTGCGCTCTGCTTGCAGACAACCCGCTGCACTGCGGCTGCCAGCAGTGGGAGCTGTGGCAGTGGTTCCAGGACCACCAGAAGCTGTCGCAGCCGGAGCTACGATGTGAGTCCCCCAAGGAGCTGCGCGGCGCCGTGTTCCTGGACCTGCAGCCGCCGCGCTTCTGCGGCGCCCAGCTCGTCGTGGCCCTCGCCATCCAGGACATCCAGCCCGACTCCGTGCTCGTGTCCATGGCAGGGCACCACGGGCCCGCTGCGAGGCTACCGCGTCGCCTACCACAAGCTGGACCACGACGACAAGGTAAGGCAGCCGCGGGTAGGGCCGTGAGAGAATGATCCAGCAGGGAGCTGCAGCTGAGCAGCTTCAGGTGATGGACGACGGCCGCCTTCAACAGGCCGCCCGGCCCGATACGGCACTTTCCCGCCGCTGCCATTACTCTCATGGTCATCGCGAGGTGCGCGCCCGTCCGCGGGGGCTTAAAAGGCGTTTTCTCAACGAGGGATACGCCTGCTCCTCTTTTATCCCCGGAGAGAGAGAACAAGGGCTTGGGAGTGGGAGGGAGGAGGAGGGAAGGAGCCGACCGAGCGCCGCGCGCACCGGCGTATTTCTTCCCCTTTTGTAATGAGACACGGAGGATGCCCGCACCCCCACCCCCACTTGACCCCCACCCCCTACAGGGACTTTGATTTTCCAGGTGATTCAACGCGGCCGGCCACCTACCGTAACTAAAAGGTCAGAGCGGCTGGGCACCCAAGAGAGAGAAAGAGAGCGAGAGAGAGAGAGAGAGAGAGAGAGAGAGAGAGAGAGAGAGAGAGAGAGAGAGAGAGAGAGAGAGAGAGAGAGAGAGAGAGAGAGAGAGAGAGAGAGAGAACGAGAGAGATCAGGCCAGAATTTTTATAGCGGAGGGACAGAGACACTTAGCGGAGGTCGAACGCCACGCCGGAATCGACATCGATTACTCGATTGCGAATTAATTACTGGCGAATTAATTGCCCTCTCGGCCACACCCCTCCTGGGCGTCACGTCCCTAACGACTGCATCTGCTGCCCTGCAGCCAGATGGTGGCAGAGCCCGCCTCTCTGTGTCGGCGGGGGCAAAAAAAAAAAAAAAATTGTGCATGTGCTGCGTCGCTGGCTGTATGGTTTGCAAGGTGGCGGGGCGGGGCGCCGGAGACGGCCACAAAGTGGAACAACGCCGTTCTGCCGGACCGTAAACGGCGAGTTCACGTCGACACTCTTCTCTCCTCTCCTTTCCTTTTTTTTACCCCCTTCGAGAAACCTCCCTCGCTCCTACAAAGTAGCCAAGTAGCTGTGTGGCATGCAAAACGAGCGCAAAAAAACGTATCTCGCTCTCTCGCGCGCCTTTTCATACCCATCTTTAAAAGAAAAAGAGAGAGAGAGAGAGAGAGAGAGAGAGAGAGAGAGAGAGAGAGAGAGAGAGAGAGAGAGAGAGAGAGAGAGAGAGAGAGACGCATCACCCCTTAAGCAAAGCGTCGGATGAAGTAGTTGCCCCAGCTCGATGTGCGAAGATGACCGATACCAGAACAGTACCGAGCGGGACCTTAGGCGAGGAGGAAAGTACGTGAGATAACAACAACCTTGAATTAAACACAACGCGGCTCATAATTCAGACGGACAGCAGCGTTCCCACGCCCACTGCGCTATCTCGACTCTCTGCCTGCCGAGGCCGCGGCTACCGGCGCCCGTGTGCTCTCACTCACTCCCTCTTAGCCAAGCCTCACTCCGTTTTTCCCTCACCCTCTCTCTCTTTCCACTGGAATCCCGCAGCCTGTGGGCTGCCGACGTCGTCTGCTGTTTCTTGCTTGTGGCCGAGAGGGCAGAAGCGGCCGCGACCGGACCAGTTGGGGTAGGTCAGGGCTCACCGCTTCGGCCACGGCCGACCACTGACGAATGAGAGAGACAGAGAGAGAGAGAGAGAGAGAGAGAGAGAGAGAGAGAGACAGAGAGAGACAGAGAGAGGGCGGCAGGAAAGACGTTCTTGCCAGTTTTTGTTTCTTCTGATAGTACAGTCACAGCTATACTCAATTTTGGGGTCCATCCCCCTCCTGAGCAGAGTTAAGGCCTTGGTTAAGGCGGCGCGGCGCGCCAGCCAGGGGATAGAGAGAGACGATAGCAGCAGCAGCAGCTTTTTGCATCAACCAGAGGAAAGAAATCCCACAATTTCCCTCCTGCTTCTCCTCTCTCTCTCTCTCTCTCTCTCTCTCTCTCTCTCTCTCTCTCTCTCTCTCTCTCTCTCTCTCTCTCTCTCTCTCTCTCTCTCTCTCTCTCTCTCTCTCTCTCTCTCTCTCTCTCTCTCTCTCTCTCTCTCTCTCTCTCTCTCTCTCTCTCTCTCTCTCTGTATTACGTCGGGGTCTTTCTTCTGCGGACGCCGCTGTGGTCACCCACCGACCCGGAGCTGGATAGCCAGCCGTCTGACCCGGACTTGCGCCCCCAAGCTGGATGTGGCCCCACTTCCGTCACAGAGGCTCGGAGGGCCCAGCCCGGGGTCCACCTCGGGGCCCAGCCGGGGCCCAACCCCTGCTGGCCATAAATCCGTTTATCTACTGCGGCACGACTCTCGCATAAGGGAAGGTCGCTGTATTAGGACCTCTCCCGGGAGGGCTTGGGGAGGGCCCGCCCGACCTTCCCCTCCGCCCCTGAAAGCGGCGCGCTGCACTGCCGCGTGCACCTGGGGGGCCGACAGGGGCCGACGGGAGCCCCAAGGGGCCGCTATGCAGATACCGCTGCCGCTGCTGCCGCTGCTGCCGCCGCTGCCGCCGCTGCAGCCGCACGGCCAGCTGCCGGTCCGTCATGGCCAGGCGCGGATCCGCGGCCCAAGGGAGGGGCAAAGTACCACTTTTGCCTACTTACAGGCGGAGAGGCTTCGCAGGTTGCCGCTTTCAGGCCGCCGCTGCAGCGCCGACGGCCCAGCTCCCCGTGCCCCCCCCCCCCCTGGATCCGCGAGTCATGGCGGGGCCCCCGGAGGCTCCAACGTGCTGAGCGAATGTAACGGCAGCAGCAGCGACCCTCTCGTGGAAGAAAAAAATTAAAATACGACCCTCGCTCCCTTTATGTGCATCTGTTCCGGCCAAATTTAATTTCCACTGTATTCCGTGCTGACGGTCAAACGCCTTTCATTTGTAATTTTTTTTTTCGTGTTACGTTTATTCGAAATTAAAATCCAGGCTTTTTTCATAACTTTTTTTTTTTTTGAAAGTGCAAGCATCAGGGGTCTAAATCGGCACGTATTCAGATGACTTTTTCTTCCGCATCTCAGAACCCCTCAAAGAGAGAGAGAGAGAGAGAGAGAGAGAGAGAGAGAGAGAGAGAGAGAGAGAGAGAGAGAGAGAGAGAGAGAGAGAGAGAGAGAGAGAGAGAGAGAGAGAGAGAGAGAGAGAGAGAGAGAGAGAGAGAGAGAGAGAGAGAGAGACGAGCGCTGCTTATTGCTGCAGCAGCTGATCATAATTTATCACTTTCCGGGACAGGAAGTTGACGCAGTCAGGATAGCGGGGCGCGATGAGACAGCACCCGGCGTTTCCCCTCGCCGTCTCACTCCATCGCCCTCTCTCTCTCTCTCTCTCTCTCTCTCTCTCTCTCTCTCTCTCTCTCTCTCTCTCTCTGTCTGTACTCCTCCCCCCTCTCTCCCTCTCCCTTTCTCTCTCTTTCTCGCCGAGTCCGCCTGGAAGGTAGGCAGAGCAGTGCAGCGCAGGACGTCTGCGCGCACCGCGTTGCCTACCCTGCGATCTCCAGGCGCTCTCGGCGGAGCAGGCGCGCTGACACGACAGGGCGGCGGCTGCGGCGGCGGACAAGACCTTGTTTTCCCTTCGTGTCATTCACACTCAGCGAGGCGCACAGGATGGCTCCGCGATGCGGGGGCGGCGGGGGCGGCGGGGGGCGGCGGCGACATCGTTACCGCGAGGCGAGGCGCGGAGCGCGGTGCGAAACGTGGCGGAGGCGGAACTGTCACCTCATCCCTGCCGAAAAGCAGACGAACCCTCATGTTCCCGACCGATATCGCGGCAGCCCACAGCCCACGTGACGCCCGGATGCCGACGCGCTCTTGTCGGCGACGCCCCTGTGCTTTCTCCCCTCCCCGCGGAGGCCCCACGGAGGCCCCGGAGGCGTCGCCATGTAGTTTGTGAACACGGTGATACTCCCCGCGTCGGTGCGGCGCGCCGCTTGGCTTGGCTCGCCACCAAACCGAGGCGGTGGAGCGCAGCACCGGGAGCGGCGCGGTGAGGGGGCAGGGGCACGTGGAGGGGCCCGGAGGGGCCCGGAGTGGAGAAGGAGAAGAGCTGCCAGTAGTTGGAAGCTGACGCCGCTGACGCCGCGCCGCGCCGGGCTTGTGGTCGGGGTGGGGCCCGTGTGGCGGTGGGGAGAAGGCAGAGGCGGCCGGCGGCCGGGCCGGGCCGGGCCGGCACTAAGAGCACGGTCATGTTCATGTATATGGATCACCACGCGCAAAATGCTGTGGCGTCCTTATTCTCCCGGTTCCCCTCTGCCGGGGCTGCCGGGGCCGACAGGGGCCTTGCTGCTTTCTCTTCCCTTCCTGCCTCATTACGAGCAGGGCGGCGGATAGGGCTGAAGACAGCGGCGGCCCCGTGCCGACCCCTGCCAAGGCCGCGTGCGCGGGAAGTTGGGCACGACGGCGGCGTGATGTGGGATGTGGCAGAGCGGCAGAGCCGGGCCGAGGCCAGAGCCGAGCCGAGGCCAGAGCCGAGCCGAGGCCAGAGCCGAGCCGAGGCCAGAGCCGAGCCGAGGCCAGAGCCGAGCCGGGCGGATCGGGCCGGGCCGGGGTAAGTCTTGTTGGCGTTGTGCTCGTGGCTTGCGGTGAGGCGTTGCTCCACATCAGGGTCATTCAGCGCTGTGCGAAACCTGACACGGTAATCAGAACCATGACACCACACCACGAGTTCCCGCATGAGTTGACTCGGAATTCCAAGCTCTTAATTATTCTAAATTTTCAAATCAAAACATAATTTTTGTTTTCTTCTTTTTTTATATTATTATTGTTGTAGGAACATATTTTTTTCCATCCCGCGAAAGACAAAAACAAAAATCTTCCCGTGGATAAGTTTCTGGCCGTATATAAAGAGCACGCAGGGAGCACATCGCAGGCTTGAGGGGCCTTTCACCCCCCCCCCCTCCCTCCCTCCCTCATCCCGCCCAGCCCGCGGTAAGTGGCACTGACGTTGTGTTGTCTTCCGGCGCACACCTTGAAGGCAGCGGGGCAGAGGCGCCAGGCCGCGCCAGGCAGATGGCAGCGCGTGGCGGGGGAGGAGGGGAGGAGGGGGCGACGAAGGAGCGGCCGGAGTTTGCGCGCCGTATTTACTTCGGAGGTGCTTTACCGTCGAATATTACTGAGCACACACACACACACACACACACACACACACAGAGGCGCATCGGGGAGAAGGGGGTGATCCCCGGCTATTGGAAAAGCCCTTTGCCGGCACTCAAGGAGGGAAGAGGGAGGCATTACAGGGAGAGGCGGTGTGGTCTCACACGCACGCACACACACACACACACACACACACACAACTACGCGCACACACGCACACACGAAACACAAACACAGACGTGGGGTGGGCGTCCTGGTGGCACTGATGCGCCATATTCGCTCCCGAGGCGGCAGCACAGCAGCAGCAGCGAGATCTGCGTGTGCTGCGTAACTTTTCATAGCGGCAGGTTCCGTATCCGCTTGAGCTCACTTATATCCGGTCAATAACCTCTATTCCGGGATACTCCATAAACATGCCCGCGGTCGCCGAAAGGTTACCGAGCGGGATGGGTTTGAGCACAGCTCTGATCCAAGCCCACCAAAGGTTACTGTCAGCTGCAGTTTGTTGCTCGGGCCGGCCGCCAGGTGGAGCCACTGGAGCTCTCCGGGGACCCTGCAGAGCGTAGCCCTGGGCCCTCGGCAGAGATGCCGCGTTTAATCCCCCACTGAGCTCCGGGCCGGCCCAGCTTCCTCATCCGGGTTTCCTGGCCCAGTCATCCGCAGGTCACGCCGCCCCCGCCGCCCCCGCTGCCCCCGCCGCCCCCGCCCCCAACACTCCGGTAATTATTGCATTCGCCGACGACGGGGGCGAGCCTCCCTCACCATCCCGTCAACGCGGGGCGCCGGAGGGGAAGATCTCTTTGTGCGCGCCACAAATCAGCCCATGTTTTGTTCTCGGTGCCGCCTGACGACGCAGCAGGCGGGGCCGGAGGGCCGCGGGGCCGGGGGGCGGGGGGGGGGGGGGGGGGGCGGGGGTCGGAGGGCGGGGGAGGGACATTCTGCTTGCCGCGCGCTCCTTCGAGGAGTCATCCTGCACTGCGTTTGCCCCGGTGCCCTTTTGCAGGCGGGGTGGCCTAGCTCTTCACCGCTCCGCGCCGCCCAGCCAGCCAGCCGGAGCAGCCACGGCAATTTGGCAGTGGCGGCCTTTTTTTTTCCGGTCAGGGGGAAGGGCAGGGAAGGGCAGGGCGGGACCCTGGGGGGACATCGGGGTGAGCGCAGCCCTCCCCTCCTGCGCTGTGTCGTACCCATGTGTCGCATAATTCGCCCCAGGAATGGGGACGCACAAGGAAATATTTAGAAGCGCGTGTAGCTCAGATCTTTCTCGTCGAAATATGATGGGGGGAACTAATTTTATCAATTTGTTCACCAATTAATTTAGCGATTTAGCGAAAGCGGCCTACTCAGGGATGGATTCCCCAACATGGTCTACAGCACAGCCTGCAGGCCGGGGCAGGGCCGAGTCAAGTGAACTGGAATGTTGCCCGAGAGACCGTGAGCGTTGTTGGCCGCTGTTATGCCCCCCCCCCCTCCCCCTCCCCTGGTGGGTGCACAGGTCAGGGAGGGGAGGGGAGGGGGCGGCATGCTCTAGTGACCTGGTAATCATTAGTGAGCGGAATTTGAGGGAGAGAAGGGTGGGCCTGGGCTCAGCGCCCCCTGTGATGGCCCCTTGGAGAGGTTGGCGGAAATGAGACCCGAAGGCCCCGAAGGCCCAGGGGAAGGGTTGGAGGTGGAGTGGGGGGGGGGTACACGGAATAATAATATATGCGTACTGTTTGTCAACCACCCGCGCCGCCCGTCGCGGTCAGTGAGGACTGTGCTTGTGACGGTGTGTCTTACAGAGCTGCCAAGGAAGTGTGAGTGTGGAATGTCCTCTCCCCCCTCCATGTGCCTCGTGCCTCCCTGGGTCGCTGGCGTTCTCGGGATTCCACCGCCTTGTATGAGGCCGAGCCGGGTCCAGCCGGGCCGCCACCCCGAGTATTCCAGTAACGCGGTGAATTAACAGCGTGTAATGCGGTGCGTGTGCTGGCCTGGCATCCGCGACACAGCGGCGATTCGAACCCGCGATCTTCATGTTTGGAAACGACTAACGGAGGGGACGGTTTGTTGCTGCAGGTGCGGGGCCGGATGCTCGGCCGTGAGGCCCGCAACACACGGCTGAGCGCGCTGGAGCCCAACACCCGGTACCTCATCTGCGTGATGGCTGTGGCGAGCTGGACCGAGAATAAGTCTACGCAAGCCTACGCGCTCTTGGCCGCTTTCGAATCCGAGCGCACCACCACCACCACCACCACCACCACCCCGCCGCCGGTGCTGGACGCGGCCGCTGCCAACGCCTCCCGCATAGTCAGGTAAGGAGAAGACGGCTGCTCGAGCAACGAATCCAATAAGTTTCCTTCGTCCTTGCTGACGGCCTGCTTCGCCTGCTTGTTGAGCAGCGAGTCCCACGCGGACGGGCGGACGGGCGGCCGGAGTGCGAGCGCGCTGCAGCTGGTGGACTCGCAGACGTCGCGCTGCGCCGAGGTGCGGACGCTGGACGGCGGCGACCCCACCGGCGCGGCCACCGGCTCCTTCCTCACGCGCAGGCTGGGCCTCATCGTGGGCTCCTGCATGGGCTGCGTCGTCTTCCTCATCCTCATCGCCGTCCTGTCCTACACCAAGATCAGGCAGGTCAGTCCACAGATCCTTTTTTTTTTTCTTTTCTCTTTTATATTTCTTTGGCATTGTATCTCAGGCTGCCACTGGATGTGCGGAGAGGAGAGGAGAGGCTGCAGCAGTCACGTTCCTGTTGCAGGGCGCCAAGCGCGCGCAGCACGAGAGCAGCCTGTCCATGTCGTGCCACCCCGTGGCGCTGTACACGTCCCACGAGGACGGCGTGTTCGCGCAGCCGCTGTCCCTCAACTCGTAGCGGTGGGACGTGTTCTCCCAGCCGGGCTTCCCCGCTGCTGCCGCTGCCCAGGTCCACGCCGCACAGGACGAGGCCGAGGCCGCCGTGCAGACCATCGCCACCACCGGCCTCGGGCCCAGCCTCGAGCCCCTGCAGCAGCAAGCCACCTCCCCGACGCCAACCTTGTCGGCGCTGAGGTCGCCCAGGATCCTGACTCCGCGGGGCGCCCGGTCCCCGACCGACTCCAGCAGCGGCCAGCCGCGGTACCAGCGGTACTAACCTGGCCGGACACCGTACTAGCCTCCTCTCAGCATCCGTCCCAACGCACGCGGGGCAGGGCAGGGCCTGCAGGGCCTGCTCCGGCACCCGCCCCATCCCACTCAACACCAGCAACCCCTATCCACCTGTCCAGCGCGCGCCATGCAAGCCACCGCCGTAGATGAAGCGTCCGTGTGTGTGTGTGTGTGTGTGTGTGTGTGTGTGTGTGTGTGTGTGTGAGTGTGTGTATAAGTAAACATAAAGGAACGACAGTTTCTCTGTAAAGGTGTAGAATGGACAAATGATGAGGCAGTGGCGCGCGTCGGACACCGGCAAAGCAACTTTAAAAATACATCACCAGGCACCGTTGTTGTTGTTATTATTATTATTATTATTATTATTATTATCATTATCATTATTATTATTTGTAAATAGATAGCTAGTAATTTATTTTTGTTATGTGCAAAGTATTGAAATACCTCATCGGTGGGGACAATGTCGTATTCCTGACAAAGTGGACTCTGATAGTTGTTCCCTTTGGTTTGTGGGGAGTGCGTGCGCTCCTCTCCCAGTCCAGTCGGGCAGCGAAGAGGCGGTTGTCCTGTTCGCGGACTGGACGACGGGCCCTCTCCTGCTCCCCTGTAGTCTTCCCTCAGAGTAGTTTCGTCTTCCAAAATACCACCACATTTAGTATCGCTCAGTAATAATGTCACCCGCATTTCGTTTTGGGTTCCGAACTTTCCGCATTGGCGATTACCACTGCATGCTCGTCGACGCCGGAACGCGGAATCCATCGGGATAGTACACCTGTTTCCACTAGTGCAGGAACTAGCCACTAGCTAGAGAAAATGTGCAAAACGCCGACACTGCGTTCAGTTAAAGTCAAAACACGTCGGCGTCGTAACCAGAGTAGAAGGCATCGTGTGCTGAGTGCCCCTTTGCTTTACGTGATTACAGATGTAAAAGAAAAAAATTGCAGCGGTCGTTGCCCCCTCCCGTTTCCCCACCACTCACCTCATGGTCAGCTTCTGACTACGCCATTCAGAGCCACGGTGCGGAAACTTTGTGCGTGGGCAGGCGGGGAGGAGAGGAGGGGGGGGGGGGGGGGTCCGTCCCTTGCAGGCGTAGTGGTCGGGGATGCAAGGAGGGCAGCGAGAGTTTCCATTCCCTCGGCATTATGGGTACTCAGCCAGCACATAACCTTGAAGTAGACCATTCCAGCCGAGACCACCACCACCACAGTGTAGTAGCGGTTCAAATAGAATTACAATGTAGAGTATTTCGTCCCACGCAGAGAAGTGTCACGGTCATCTCTCATATCCACTCGAACGTGAGAACTAAAAATCATACGGCAGGTGGAGCCGTTGAAAGAACCACCCACCAATCAATTTGTTTCTGTTTTTAAACCATGCGTTTCTTTTTGTAGACGGGAAGGCAGGATGCAGGTTTTGCCGCAAAACAAAGAAATCGTGCACCTATTGTAAAACAGCATTTGAAAAAAAATCTGGTTTTGCATTATTTTAGGATTTGCAGCAGCTGAAGTAAAGTTTGCTTTAAAACACACAAACAAAAATGATGATGATGAACTTTCAGGATACTATCGACTCAGTTTTCAGAACCAGAACATTCCAAAATTTCCCATCATATCACTAAGTTTCAATTTAATGAATCTGCGGTGACGTGACCATCGTCATTCATCATCATCATCATTGCATGCCTCTGGCTGCCTCTGGCTGCGCTTGGTGCTAGTCAGTGCTATTGTTTGCCTCGTGCCCCAAGGGACGTAGCTCGTTGCTAAGTGAGTGAGGCGGTATGTACGGCTGTTGTCGCTCCATGGGAGAACACGCTAAACACAACAATTATGTTGTTTCCCTTTCAAAGTCTCGACTAAAATATATTTTTTACAAAACAATTCCCTCCTTTTTAAGCTCATTTTCGTGACAGGGTGACACTTGTCCCGGATTGAATTTCTCTCTTTTACCATTTTCCATTTTCTTCTCTAATAAACTTCCTCTCTTTTCCTTACTCTGATAGTACGTGGTTTACAGTCGAACGTACGATCAACAAAGACCAGAGCATTTCACTAGAGAAGTTATCAGAGATTTGTAACGAAAAGTTTTATACGTAGAAGGAAGAGTAGTTTTGTACGTTACGGACTTGTTGTGCACCTCTCAGGAGCTTGCGTTTAAACCATACCATTTCACGGTGCTCATAATAACTTCCATTTGCCCGGTCCAACTTTAATTTCCATGTTAAAACCCAAGTTCAGAACCAGGATGTAACGTCAACCTTAAAAACTTTTCTTCCCATTATAAAGCATCGTCCCCTGCATTGTGATAAAAATCTAAATGAACAAACTTGCTCGCGTTTATTCCCTGCTTTACTTTCGCCAAAAAAAAAAAAACCACCCCATTGCGAGTACGTTCTTTCTTGCCTCGCCAGTGCCAGCCAGCCTATATTATACGCCAAGCGGAATGACGAAAATTGCTCCGCCCAACCCACCCGACCCCCTACCCCATCCTGCCAGCGCAGTGCAAATTAAGGCGCGCCTGGAAGGTAGGCCAAAGCCGGCCACACCCTTTGCTTGCGGACAGGCCAAGCCTCGGCACAACCACAGCGGCAACCACATCCAAGCCGGCGGCGGTGGCCAGGCCATGGACTGCGGGGGCGGGGGCGGCGGGGTGGCCGACAAACCATGCCTGCCCGCCCCCCACCCCCACCTTGTATGCTCTGAGTGCGACAGGGGTGGCGAGAGGGAAGGAAGTGGCTGGGCCGGGGGCAGGGCCGGTCAGGGGCTGCTGGCGGAGCACCGCTCTCCTACTTAGACAGAGTGGTCAGGAATCAATTTCCCTGCAAGTCGAAATACGAACGGGCCGCCTAGCGCATCGCGCTTTGTCTCTCCTGTTGTCGAGGAACGGCGTGGCCAACTCTTATATTATGTACGTTTTATTTGTTTCATTCCTAATTCTTGTACCCGCTCAATACTAGTTCTTAAACTGTTTTAAACCCTGCCCAAAACCCCTTTTAAACTTAATCGTGTTTAGGACTTTAATAACGCCGTTTCTATAACTATTGACGCACAAAAAAAACTTTTAAATTTTAAAAATTGAGATGCTGGTGTTAAAATTTCGCCATGCTTGACCTTTTTCGCATTTCAATGAGGCATCATCCTTGAAGTACGTCCTAATGTTCTCCCTGCAATAGAGAGACGCCAAACGCCTGCGAGCTCCAGGGTAGGCCAGCCCGCACGACTCGCGAGAATGCAGGGGTCGGGGCTGCCTACCCTCCAGGCGTCGTGTATACGCCTGGACTGGCCAAAATAGGTTCGCATTCGCGACAGTATTATGGATGTACTTTATGGATGATCCATAAATCGTTTTCCACTAATTTACTTTAAAACGGACAATCTATATTAGATACTATGAGCGCAGACAGCAGAGAATTATAAAGTGATCTAACATAGAAAGTTTTGACGAAAGCTCATGTGATTTTGAGAAGCGAAAACTGCTTTGAATCTTTAAAACGCGGTATAAGACTGCCTAAATTTCTCGTGGGAAGATGTAAACTGCAAATTTAGCTAATGCCAAAATGTATCTACGAATGTAATGTGTATAAACTTTAAACAAAAACGACATTTGCTGTCGAAAAACTGCAAGTTCTTGAGGGGATTTGACATTGTTAGTTGGTAAAAACGTCGAATGAGAGAGTTAGTATTCAGTTAAGTCGGTAGCTCGAGAATGGATGAAAAGAAAGTCAGTGTGTTTAAGTGATTGTTTTGTGTTTGGGTATCGCCAATGTGTAATACAATAAATACAAAATGTTGCGACGGAGAAATTTTTTTATGTGTGTAAAAATCATTGTGATGTTGCTTTCTGTTTGTAACGACGATTCTATGAATGAATTAGATACGAAATAAAGTAATTATTTATATAGCATTGGGTTACTCCGTTCATTTGTGCACCCCCTGCCTGCACCAACCCAAACAGACCGAGTGAAACGCTAAGTGCCGACATGCGTTTAATTAAGGACCCACTCGGCTGGACCCGGCGACGCAGTCCTATATGTGCGCACACAACGCGATACGTAGAAACGCACACGACGGAAACGCAATCGCATTTAATATTCGCTGGAAGCCGGACAATAAACCCCCACATTCACAAAACCTTTATCCCTACCAAGGCCGGACGGCCGCACCCAAAATTAATTTTCAGCCAGTGTGTGTGCGAAATTCAATGCACGTGTAATCACAATTACTAGAATGCAACCTGAACCTCTGGATTTCCGGAGTGCGAGGAACTGTAGCGATCTAGCGAAACAAGGGCCGTATACGCATTGGCTCGGCATCAAAAGCGCCCGCTCCGCCGCATGGTCTGTGATATGCCTGCCGAACGAGATCCATGCGCGTTCCCGCCCCCTGCAGAGCTCTCCCCTCCTCCTCTCTCTCTCTCTCTCTCTCTCTCTCTCTCTCTCTCTCTCTCTCTCTCTCTCTCTCGTACTCGGGGAGGATATTTTATCGACTCGCTTCCACCCGAAGTGGGAACAGCCAACGGCAGCATGAATCATATCGTACGTGCCCCAGCAAAGCGGGATTACACACAAAGGCCAATCTGCAAAGCCGCACCCCACACGCTCTTGAGACATTTACGAGTCGCTTGCGCCGGGCAATGGACCGAGGCGATGGAAGCGGAAGAGAAAGCGGGGCACTTCGGCGTTCGTCATGGCGAGTGCGTGGCCGCGGCCCGGGCTGCCCCGGTGAGGATCGGTCTCGCCCAGCGCCATGCGCGTCCACGCTGGCTGCCGTTGCCACGACAGAGAGGAAGTTGTTGTAGTTGGAGTTCGGACGACAGTGGAGAGGCCGGTGAGGCTTGCCGGGGCCGGGGGGCCGGGGGGCCGAGGGGGTCCAGACATTATATATATTATCGGGGGGACAGCTGTCGGCAGGGCCGAGCAGAGCCGAGCAGAGCGCAGCTGGCCTGCCGTGCGCTGCAGGGGCCGCTGGGGCCGCAGGCCGTGTCCCCCTTCACTTTATGGCGGCGCCCCAAGCAGCCCCTGGCCGCCGTGACGCACGTGGCCAGCGCACGTGTGCGTCGTGCAGGAGGCCGGGCCGGACCCCGGGCCGGGGTGGGGCCCTGGACGTCGTCAGGCCAGGCCCACTTGGCGGCGGCACGCGGCAGGCGGCACGCGGCACGCGGTGGCACGCAGCTGCGCCTTGCCAATGTCACACCGCCACACCGCCCGCCGCCTGCACAGTGTCACCGCCCGCTAAGGGCTCCCGCACTCGTGGTGCAAGTGTACCATGATTTTAATTTAAAATTTGATTTCTGAGTTTTCTTTTAAAAAAAAAAATTAAAAAATTTCCGTCTGGAACCGTTCCTGCTTACTTCGGTGTTTGGGTGGGAACCGGTGTACCGCAGGAGTTGATCCGAGGGGTACATCACGTGGTAAAGTCACTGTACTCCTAACGAAACAGTCTCATGTGCAGTCACTTCCAGTCCCTTCCCAATCATCATCCAAGCGAAATGCGAAAAAAAATCAGAGAGCCAGATGGCATGTTTGACCGCTGGTAACAAAACCTATGTCGTCCCGGCTTCCGCCAGGACCCCTGCCTTCAACTTCGGTGATCTTACGGGAACCGGTGCTTTACGGCTGCTAGTTGGCCCCGGGACACAGCACTAGAACCCGCTACCCGGCTTGCGCCGGACGGATCTCCCGGCAACCCCTAGCCCGCGCCAATGCGCGAGGCCCCCTCCGCTAACCACGGCCTCCGGGACTCCATCATACTGTAGTGCCCTTCAACCGCAGTCTGGTTTGGCCCCACTAATCGTGGGAGTCCGCCCCTGCGAAGATTTGGAGGACATAGGTTCCCTTCGTACACGGCCGAAGCCGCTGTACTCTACTCGCTACGTACCGAGTAGCGGCATGTCCGCACCTGCCAGATTCAGAGAGAGGAAAACAGAAGCTTCGAACCCTAGAAGCTCCGCACATCCCCCGAGTCTCCCCCCGAGATTTGCTCCCGAGGCACAGAACGCCCCCCCGGGCGGGACCCTCGAATCTAGGGAATCGAACCCTAGACCCTCGGGACCGGGGGTTTGTGCCGGCGGCGCCTTAGCCCGCACGGTCGCTTGGACAGCCATGCCGATGTCACGTTCGAAAGTATACTCTAGCTTCTGTCCTACCGAGCCACAATGGCCGCGCTGTGTCACAAGAAAAATTGAAGCGACCGGCAAGACTTGAACCAGCGACCTGTCGGCCGCCGACCGGTCCGCTTACCCATGCGGCTAGTGAGCCACGATGCCGCTCGCCGCCCGCTACGCATATTCAACCTCCGGGAAATGGGAATATCCGCGGCTCAACGTCCGCGGTCAATAAGACAACACACTTTGAACACGTTTTACTAAACTTTTCAGATTTAAAGAAAAAAACTGTTATTGAACCTTTTCTGACTTTTCACTGTTATTATTTTTATGTATCATTATTTTTTGAAGGGTGTACATCGATTTTTGTGAGTCTAGAGAGATGAGATCGCGGATTCGCTGCTAACACGGCCTCATCGCACAGCCGCCCTCACTGCCCCGACTCGGTGTCTAATATTCCACCGCCGCTCTCTCGAGTGAGGGTAGACGTCCTCTCATGGAAACTCGCCTTCAAGTCGTCGTCAGCACCGTGTGAAACAATTTTGCCGAGTGTGATGCTGGGGGCTGGGGCCGGGCTGGGGCCGGGCTGGGGCCGCTGCCGTGCCGGGGCTGTTCGCCTGGCGGGGGAGCACACCAAGAAGTAGGCGAGCTTGATGCCCTCCTTCCGGGCGGCCGCTCCAGGTTAAGTCTGGAACCGAGCCTGCAGCCTCGCCCTCGGCGTCGAAAAACAAGACGGAGGGCGGCGAAGGCTCCAATAATGGGCGGAAGGGGGTGGGGGCGACACCAGGCGTCGACGCCGTCCTATGGTGCTGGGGGGCCCACGGGGACCCTGCGGCCTGCGGCCACGCCTCCACGACACGACCGCTTGGGATTGATTTCCGGCTGGGCCGGCGTGTAAACAAGGTAATTCAGCACAGCGAGAGAGAGAGAGAGAGAGAGAGAGAGAGAGAGAGAGAGAGAGAGAGAGAGAGAGAGAGAGAGAGAGAGAGAGAGAGAGAGAGAGAGAGAGAGAGAGAGAGAGAGAGAGAGAGAGAGAGAGAGAGAGAGAGAGAGAGAGAGAGAGAGAGAGAGAGAGAGAGAGAGAGAGAGACAGAGACAGAGAGAGAGAGAGAGAGAGAGAGAGACAGAGAGAGAGAGAGAGAGAGAGAGAGAGAGAGAGAGAGAGAGAGAGAGAGAGAGAGAGAGAGAGAGAGAGAGAGAGAGAGAGAGAGAGAGAGAGAGAGAGAGAGAGAGAGAGAGACAGAGAGAGAGAGAGAGAGACGACTGCCACCGCGAGCTACCGAACCGGAACGCGGCCGCGGGCAGGCCGGAACCCACAGGGGAGGAGGCGCAGTGTGTTCCAAGATAACACAAACGGTGCTGAAGGATTAAACAATGCCCCAGCAGACACCGCAGGCCAGGCGGCGAGGTGAATCTTCCTGGTGACGTCAGAGCAGCGATAACACGCGGAATTCGGTATTATTAGCGGCGGAAGACTGTTTTTCCGCCTTCACTTCCCACCTAGACAGAAGCAGTCACAGGGCGAGTGCCACAACTCGAACCCTCTGTCGTTAACGCAGTACCTTTTAGAGAACTTAAGAAGGACTTTCAAACGCCCGGAAACCTTTATCTTTCCCACAAATACTTCTCTGGATACTTTTCTTACGACGTGGCTCTGAACTCCCAGAAACACCCAAATCCTCCATGTGTTGGTACGCTATTCGTGCGACTGACTGTTCGACGCGGGAGGGCGACATGAAACACGGAGGGGTCGTGTGCACTGAGTGTGGCTGTGGCGGCCGGGCGGCGGCCCTGCGGACCCTGACCACGAACCGCGCCACGAACAAGGCGGGCGCGCATGGAGAGCGCAAGAGCGTCTCGGGGGGGGAGCAAACAGAGTTAGTGCGCGCTCTCTCTCACACACACACATGTCACATCCCCATATAGAGTGCGGACTGAGTGGAGGCACGGAGTGTTCATCTCGGCGAAAACCACATTTTTCTTCAATTTCCTATCTCTGGGCCGGTGGCGCCGCCGCAGCGCTCGGCGTACGACAGCCCTCGCCCGCCCTTATCGCATTGTGTGACGAGAGCAGAAAGTACGGGATGATAACGAAAAGATTCGGGGGGGGGGGGGGGGGGGGCAGGTGCACTACTATTTCAGGCGCCGCGCGGCGGTATAACCAAGAGATGAGAAGTTGTGGGACACAAAATGAAATCCCAGCGCGCCGCGCCGCCGCTGCGCCCACATCCGACGACTCTCCACCGCCGTGCGCTCTGCGCTCGAACAGGAAAAATTCTCATCGGCCCTTCCCTTCTCTTGGGCACGTCCGGTCCGTTAACAAGTTGTGGCGCTGGCGACGCGTAGCTCGTCCAACTCGCGCCAACGGCGGCCAGCGGCTGCCAGCGGGAACTCAGACAGCGCGGCACGGCGCACGCAAACGCTCTCATCCACATATTGAGGAGGTTATTAGCGGTGCGTTTGTGGCCCTACTGAATCTTACAGAGGCTTGTCTGGGGGGCCCCACTAAAACCCGCGCAGAAGAGAGAGAGAGAGAGAGAGAGAGAGAGAGAGAGAGGGAGAGAGAGAGAGGGAGAGAGGGACAGAGAGAGAGAGAGAGTGTAACGACGCGCGCACGATCGCATTTTGAATGCAGTCACCATATCAAATTGTTCGCGTCGGTCTAATGCACGATAAATAATTGTTTGCCGTCGCCGTGCGGGGGGTACGGGGATGGCAGCCCCGGTGGCGGCGGTGCGCGGTGCGGGTCCATTCCTACCTGGGTGCCGCTGCTGGCATCGCTCCCACTGGGACATGACATGGACACACACGTTCGCATTCCAGTCCAGCAGGGGAAGCGTCTCTCTCTATCTGTCTGTCTACCTCTCTTTTCCTCTCTCTCTCTCTTTCTCTCTCTCTCTCTCTCTCTCTCTCTCTCTCTCTCCCGATGTTCCGCGCGCACTACAACGAGCGCCGGTCTGCCAAATGAGCCACGTAGTTCGCGCGGGCTAACGTGTGTTCAGTCTCTCTCTCTCTCTCTCTCTCTCTCTCTCTCTCTCTCTCTCTCTCTCTCTCTCTCTCTCTCTCTCTCTCTCTCTCTCTCTCTCTCTCTCTCTCTCTCTCTCTCACACACACACACACACCTAGCGCAGAGCCCGCTTGACACACATTCAGGGGTAGTGCGCGGAGTGCCGCGAAGCATGAGACGGCGCTGCGCCGCCAACCAGTGACCTCAGCCGTCGCGCCCCGTCACTCCCCCCACCCCCCCTCCCCCTCCCCGTTTTGTGGCGGCCCTGACCTCCGTTGTGGCGCTTAATTATAAAAGAGCTCTTTGCTCGTCCCCCTCCCCCCAATCTCTTCTCTCTCTCTCTCTTTCTCTCCCCTCCACCCTCCCGTGTCGTCGTCGCGGTGACAGCTCGTGGCCGGTGCGGGCAACACAGCACACGGAAATTTTTTTTATTGGCCGAAACTAATTTTTAAGTTGATTTTCAGACAAGCAGTAACTTTTGTTAGAAAATACAATTTTGTTGGTGGGAACTCAATTTCCGTTGCACCAACGAAACGTCAGTCGTTCTAACAAAAAGGTTTGTTGCGCACACTAAACTATTATTTGCAGCATTTTACTCGTTCATTGCTTCCTCTACTACTACTATGGCGTAGAAGCAAAAGAGAATGAGTGTTGCGCTCGCCCTGTCAGTTAAGACCTCTATTCATCTAGAAATTAGTTGTGACCACTAATCTTTTCATCGCAAAAGCGACCGTGCTGGTCCCCACCGCACATGTTGAGGCAGGGGGCGCCGAGCTGTCATAGGTGGTCCACGCTGGGGTCCACGCGCCGGGGGCGCAGCGAGCGTAGCGTAGCGCAGCCCTTCAGAGCGCCGAAAGCGGGCGGGGGAAAACACCACTTAAAAGATTTAGGAGGAAAGTGATGAGCACGCCGTGACACACACTGCGAGATGAGACCGGCCGTAGGAACCGCGCCGGGGCGGGGCGCAGCCCGCGGGCGGGGGGTGGGGTGGAGCAAAGGGGGAGCAAAGATTGCTTGCTGGATGTTTTATTGCACCTAACGTGGGTATAATGTCCGCCCGGCCAGGCGAAATCCGACATAGGAGAAGCGTATGTGTGTGTGTGTGTGTGTGTGTGTGTGTGGGGGGGGGGGGGGGTGCTAGGGAGAGGGTGCGGGATAGTGGGGTGAGGAAGACAGAGAGAGCAAGAGGGGCTGCTTGCCTGGCCAGGTACCCGCCAGGACTGCCAGGACAGCCCGGGCCGGGCCGCCGTGCCCTCGCACATCATATTAGCGAGCAGCCCCCGTCATCCCGTCGGCTGGGGGCGCAGGCTGGGGGCGCAGGCTGGGGGCGCAGGCTGGGGGCGCAGGCTGGGGGCGCAGGCTGGGGGCGCAGGCTGGGGGCGCAGGCTGGGGGCGCAGGCTGGGGGCGCAGGCTGGGGGCGCAGGCTGGGGGCGCAGGCTGGGGGCGCAGGCTGGGGGCGCAGGCTGGGGGCGCAGGCTGGGGGCGCAGGCTGGGGGCGCAGGCTGGGGGCGCAGGCTGGGGGCGCAGGCTGGGGGCGCAGGCTGGGGGCGCAGGTCACTGACACTACTGCAGCGGCAGGAGCCGGAGTGCACAGGTACCAGCCACACACACCGCCATACGGCCGTAGGACCCCGGGGCGGCCTGGAGACACGCATTGCTGCCAGAGTGGCTGGCCGGAGGCACCGGAGGCACGGAGGCCTGTCGGCCGAGCCTTATTTGGACACGTGCGAGGTGTCAGTCACGCAGGCCTGTGGCCGCCTGAGGCCGCTGGAGGCCGCCCGTGGCGGAGGCAGCCACAAGCAGCCCTATCGAATCCAATAAACACCGGGGCCGGCCTTCCGCCACGCCCCCTTTGAGGCCATGGGGAAGGAGAGGAGCGGTGCTTGACGCCTTGGGTAACCGGAAAGGGGGGGGGGGGGAATGACGACAGCGAGATGAAACAGAGGGAAACAAGTGTCATCCGCGCGGCTCCTGCTGAGGTTGCCAGTGAACATGACCGGCGGGGCCGTCGGTGGCCTGGGCCCTGCCCTGGGCCTGCCTCTGAGCCCTGCAAATAATAAATACAACAACAACAAAAAACGGCAAAAATGGGTGGGTCCTACCTCGTCCCAGACTTCCGTCCGGAACCGTTCCTGCTTAACTTCGGTGTTCGGATGGGAACCGGTGTACCAGGAGTTGACCGCCGCTAAGACACAGGCACGACGCAGCCACCTTGGTAGGCAGGCTTCCGCAACGGCCAACATCGCCCCTTCCGCTGACCAGATTTCAGGAGTCAGCCCCCTTCGACCAGCCAGTTGGTCTGTAGCCCTGAGGCCACTCCCTCGCGGATTGAGAGGGAGGTAGGATGCCCAGATCGTACACGGCCGAAGCCGATTGTACTCTACTCTTCTACGCCATGTATCCAAGTAGGTGTTGCCCGAATACTCCAGATTCCGAGGCCTTACGCTTGAAAAATGTAGAAGGCCGAACCCTAGGCCTCTACATTTAACTTCTGCCGAGTCTTGGCAAGCACCATTCCCCTGCTCGGGCGTCGAACCACTGAGTCAACGAGTGTATTCAACCTCCGGGGAATGTCCGCGGCCCAACGTCCGCGGTCACTCAGACAACACACTTTGAACACGTTCGTTTGGTATATTTTACCCACCATCCTCGGTCGGCAGACTTCAGAAAAAATTTTCCTCCGGCAAAGAGTTGAACCCCGGACCTTGCGGTCGTCGACTGGTCCGCTAGCCCACTACGCTACGGAGCTATGGTGGAGAGGAGCAGCGCGCTATTGATACTTTATCCACTGTTGTCCCGCAGAGAGCAGCACCGTTGGCTCCGAGAGATGGCGCTAGTGGTCAACGGCGTTTTCTGGCTCGCGCTGCTGCTATACATACAGCAAGTTAGTCTAGTCTCCGGGCGAGTCCCCTCCGCACGTACCCAGTGGTTTTGATCTGACGGCATCAGTTGGGCATGTTTGACACGTCCGACACACATGTTTCTTATTGAGTGGTTAGGAAGCCAAGTGTCAGGAGAGTGACCTCCCCGCCCCTTCCCGCTACACGCGCCGCCTGCCGGAACGCTGCAGTCCAGGCAGCTCCGGGTCAGGCCAAAGTGAAATCTATCGCCGGCCCCGTGCGACGTGCCGAGAACACGGAGATAGCACTCATCCTACCACTGCATCCGGGCGCCAGGCTCCGAGGCTCCGTTCTCTGGGCCCCAGGCTCCGGGCCCCGGGCTCCAGGCTCCGGGCTCTAGGCTCTGGGCTTCAAGCTCCAGGCTGAAGCCCCTCGCCTGGCCCATGGAGAAGAGCCGCCGACGTCACGCGGGTTTCGTGGGAAATATCTCAAGCAACAAACGGACAGGGCGCGCCAGATTCAAAAAGTGGTCGCCACACAAAGAGGGTGAGGCCTGGGCCAGCAGACCGTATAGGAATAGGACAGGGGGCGTGAGGAGGGGGGGGGGGAGACTCTGTCCGGAGCGCGGGCGATAGAAAACCAGCGCTGAGAGATGTGTTTGGAGGGGAAAGCGCCACGCCCCGCCGCAAAGGCCGAAATTTAGTTTACCAAAGCGGACGTGAGGAGAGCGGCGCGGCGTGAGAGGCAGCAGCAGCCGGAGCTGGAGGGGGCTCACCTCGGGGCCCAGGGAATAATGAAAAGGACGCATTGTTACCTTTCTCTCTCTCTCTCTTTCTCGCGCGCGCTCTCTGTCTCTGTGTGTCTCTCTCTCTCTCTCCCATCCGTCTCCCTTTTCTGTCCCTCACTCATTTCTTTCTAAAGAGTCCAAAATTTCTGGAATGCGCCGAGTCTGGCTGCAGGGGTGGGGTCTTCCGTGCTTCACTGGACGTCACGCTGGAGAACAGCAGCGACCGGTGCGGCCCAGCCAACGGCGGTCGGGGATCAAGGAAAAGCATTCAGGAAGGAGGAAAAGCGCCAGCGACGTATTGATCTCCACGCGTCTCTCGCTATTCGTCTCTGTCTCCCTCCCCCCCCTTTTCTCTCTCTCTCTCTCTCTCTCTCTCTCTCTCTCTCTCTCTCTCTCTCTCTCTCTCTCTCTCTCTCTCTCTCTCTCTGTTTCTCTCTCCCTCTCACTTTCTCTCTCTATCCGCACAACCGTTTGTTTTGCGTGCCGCTGCAACAAATAACACGTCAGCGTACAGAAAAGCGGGGGGCCGCGCACTACAGAGAAACGACCTGCGCCAGCATTTTCGTTATATGTATAGAAAAAGAAAGAACGTGTACCTTGGGAAAGAAGGAGAGCGAGGCATGGAAAGAGAGAGAGAGAGAGAGAGAGGGCCGGGCATATAGGCACGAGAGGATGCAGCAGCCATCAGCCATCTCTTCCGGTCGCGGCGTCCAATCTTTGGGCCGTCCCCGATGGTCCTCGCCGCCTCCCCCCCCCCCCCCCCCCTCTCCCTGCACCGCGGGGGGTCCGTGCGGCCGTGAGGCCCTCTCCCGTGCGTTCTGCAGTTCCAGCAGATAACCTTCCCCATGGCCGCGCAGACCACCAGCAGGTCCTGCCGTGGCCGCGCCGTGGCCGCGCCGTGGCCGCGCCGTGCCACCAGGATGTCCGGCCCATCCCATGTGATCCCCTGCCCCTCCAGCACCAGACGCCCCTCCCCCCTCCCCCACCTCCTCCCGCTTCCAATTCGGCGCGGGGGGAACGGGAACCCTATGGCGGACCCTACGGCCTGCCATGGCAATGGGAAGCCGGCGTTTGACCCTCGATGTAGTCTCCATTTTCTTATCAATTTCCTTCTTGTCCGCTGCCAGCGGATATGGGGGCCGGCACCGGCCGGCACCGGCCAGCACGCAAACCGACTCGCCGTTCGAGATTACGCCGTGCCGCACTGCAAGCTAAGAGCTTCCTATTTCCTTCCGCCCTTCTCCGACCCTCCCTCACATCCCACTGTGTCCATTTAGCCACGGCGGTTTTTATTTGTTGTTGTTTTTTGTGACGGTTTTTGTCAGCTCTGAAATTTCGGGTTGACATTGCCGCACTGCTTACCGAAGACTGAGAATATTTCTGAAATAGGGGAAGACATAGTTCAGGTGTGGAGAAAGGGTGGACGTGAACGTGGAAAAGAAAGGGGGAATCGGTGTGTGTATGTGTATGTATGTGTGAAAGGGAGAGGGAGGGGGGGGGGGGGAGCTGGGGAGAGGGGCCTATGCGTGTGTCGTAGATGAGTTAAAACGCCCCCGAGGGCCCGTTCCGCGCAGCACTAACCACCCGTTTGTGCCAAGCCTGACCGGCGCCCCCCCCCCTCTCTCCTGAGCGCTCTTTCTGTACTGTACATGTATCGGCCTCCATCTCTCTCTCTCTCTCTCTCTCTCTCTCTCTCTCTCTCTCTCTCTCTCTCTCTCTCTCTCTCTCTCTCTCTCTCTCTCTCTCTCTCTCTCTCTCTCTCTCTCTCTCTCTCTCTCTCTCTCTCTCTCTCTCTCTCTCTCTCTCTCTCTCTCTCTCTCCCCCCCCCCTGTTCCCACTCCCCAATAGTGCCTGAATACGTTTAGTGGACATGGCGTGCTCCGTGAACATTTCGCGACGAAATCGATGCATGCCGATTCTCACACAAAACGGACGAGCGACCCGCGGCGCGGCGCGCGGCACGGCAGGAAGAGTAAAAGAGATTTCCCCAGTGCTCGGGGCGGGGGAGGGGGGCAGAGGGGGGGGGGGGGGTATGAAACATTCAGACGGACACGATGCGGCACTAGCGCTGCACGGGGGCGGGCGGAGCGCCGCGCTTGGTAGGCAAGCCCGCCAGACACCCGCGCGCAGCGGTACGGCGGTACGGCCTACCCTCCACGGCGCCCTTGCGGTGCGGCAGCTGTCAATTCTCTCTTATTTCTCTGGTGACACCTCATTGGAGAACAAGACTTATTTTTCTCGGAAGCTGTGCGGCACGGCGATACAAAGCGATGTCACAAGCCAGTTTAAGGAAGGGCGCGAAAATTGAGAGCTCAAGGAAATCGGGAAGGAAACATGGCGCTAAAATATAGAGCGAAGCAAGGTGGGGTGGTGATTCGCGACAGGAATGGCGCGGGAGAAAAGAGAACACGTAGAATGTTTGATTGCTTTCATATCGACCCGCAAGTGGAGTATCTGTGTGTGTGTGTGTGAGTGTGAGAGAGAGAGAGAGAGAGAGAGAGAGAGAGAGAGAGAGAGAGAGAGAGAGAGAGAGAGAGAGAGAGAGAGAGAGAGAGAGACAGAGAGAGATAGAGACAGACGGAGAGAGACAGACGGAGAGAGACAGAGAGCGAAAAGACAGAAACAGAGTACAACGCCTCGATGAATAAATAAAAGACACGCGGCCCAGCCATAGGGGTGAGGGCCGCGTTATCCCGGCGCTGTGTGCAACAACGTGGTTGGGGACATTCAACAGGAGGGCGGAGGGCGGCCGGGCAAAAGGAGAAAGAAGTCGAACGGGTTTGTGCCCAAGTGAATGTATTCGCTTTCGGTGCGCCGCCGCGCCGTGGTGGTGGTGGTCGTGGTGGGACACGAGCGGCCAGCATGGACCACACAATGCTCGCTTCCCAGGCTGCAGCCCCCCCCCCCCCGCAGCCCCCCTGCAGGCCCCCGCAGCCCCCCGCAGCCCCCCCCCCTCCCCCGCAGCCCCCCGCACCAGGGCAACGCCATCACGAGGCCCGTGATAATTGCGAGGCGTTAAGACCGTGCGGCTGAACGCCTCCTGACTGTCCAGGTCCGCGGGATGCTTCATTCTAGCATGCGCCCAAATACGTTATTCTTCATCTAAGAAAATCCCACAGGCAAGAAAATATGCAAGCATGTATTTTTGGGAGTGTGTGTGAGTGTGCAAACCGCAGTCCTGGTCCCACCCTGCCGCCTCCCCTATGCATCATCGCACCCCCGACCCTCCCCCGGTCCGGCTCCTCGCCAGTCGGGGACTAAAAGGGGATGCCGTTAATGGTGGCTGGAGGATCGCACGCAAACAGAACGGATAAAGTGATGAAGGGGATCGTTACTGCGATAGGCCGGCGGCAGAGGAGGAGAAGAGAGAGAGTAAGAGAGAGAGAGAGAGCAAGAGAGAGGGCACAGGCACCGCAAGGGTGCGCGCTTTCTACCCCTCCCCCGGCCGGCGCCACCTTAATCCTCAACATGGAAGTCATTGAGCCCGCCGTCCCGCCCGCAGTCGGCGTGGTCGCGCGAACATGCGGCACAGTATCACACCCTGATTGTTTTCCTCTTTCACGCTTTCTTTTCTTTTCGTCTGGTTTTTTGTTTGTTTGTTGTTGTTGGCGCATCGACTCGGCCGCAGCGTCTGCTCTCGTGTGTCCGCTCGCAGCCACGCCGCCGCGTCGAGTTTTACATAACGGAACGCGCAGGGCGTAAAGTAAATGGTGCTCACAGCGGACACTTGAGCTCAGCGCGGAGCAGCGCGGGCCGGACAAAGTGCAGAGTGAGATGGGGGACAGGCCCGCGGCCGGCACGGGCTCAACTGTACCCGCCCCCCTGCCGCCCCCGGCCGCCCCCCGCCGCCCCCGGCCGCCTTTCAGGGCCCGCTACACAGGCAGCGGCCATTGTTGGCGGCGCATTGTTGCCGTAACGTTGGCCGGCCTGGTCGGTCAAACCGGAGCAGCCGTGGTAGTGGTAGTGGCTGCCCTGCGGTGCCTGCGGAAGCCACAGCCGCATGTCGAGTGCGCGGAAGTTCAAAAATATACAATTAAAGAAAATAAAAATGTGTCAGTCAAGAATTAGGCAGCGTGAGGAAAGAGTACAGTTGGTACAGTGTTCCAATGGACGGCGTACAATGGACGTTCCTCGAGGGGACCGGAGGTGTCCGCTGGTGGTCTGCTGGGGGCGGCTGGGGGCGGCTGGGGGCGGCTGGGGGCGGCCCGTGTCCGTGTGGTCGCCTCGGGTCTCGGGCCCCCGGCACCCGGTGGGGACGCGTCTCCACGCTTATTGGTTCCGTTTTATACACACCGGCCGGCCCTTGATGCTCTTGATGGGAAGGGAAGGGGGCTCACCCCGCGAGGGGAAAATGAATTTCGGGGCCCGAGGGACGGAGACCGCGCGCGCGAGGGAGGGAGGGAGAGAGAGAGAGAGAGAGAGAGAGAGAGAGAGAGAGAGAGAGAGAGAGAGAGAGAGAGAGAGAGAGAGAGAGAGAGAGAGAGAGAGACTCTCTCTCTTTCTCTCTCTTTCACACACACACGCACACACACACACATTAATTTGTGGCCGCGTTGGTGCATGAAAGACCTCCTTTCTATCAAACTGGTGAGGGGCAGCGGGGACAGGTGGTTGGAGAGGGGATGCGGGAGTGGTTTGGGGAGAGAGAGAGAGGGGGGGGGGGAGGGAGAGAGAGTTTAGTGCGCCGCGGCCGGGCCATCAGGGCGCTCGGCGCTTTGCGCGCCCCGTAGATATAGCCGACCCGGCCAGGCACCCTTGCCTCATCTCCTCCTCTTCAGGTGTGGTGTGATGGTGGGTCAGGCGAGAGGGTGGGGGGGGGGGGAGGGGGTGTTACAATGAGGACGATTTGCGTCACTATTTGTTCGCCGTAGAGCATACGGTTACCCTTCGTTCTTTTTTTTTTTTCTTGCGGGGCGCCACACGCAATCCAATTGTGCCGGTCACTGTACGCGTCAGGGCGGATGGGTCGGGGGCGGGTCGGGGGCGGGTCGGGGGCGGACGGCCTCGCGCGCTCTGACGCCGCCCCCGGCCCCCCGGCCGACGCTCTGCCTGCCTCTGACATTGACGGAGATGTATGACAATTTCGTCCCGCACTGAGTGTGCGGAGGCATCGCCGCGCATCGGCGCACGACCTCCGTATTTTCCTCATTCGGTCTGCTCTTCCTCCCCCTCGCCCCCCCTCTCTCTCTCTCACTCTGTCTTTCCCGCCCTTTCTATCGGGTATGCTCCGTCTTCGTTCTCCGTTCGCTCTTTCGGCACAAATGGGTGCGTTGCCCTTCAGGCCAGAACAGGCTTTTTCAGTGGGATCAGCTTTACTTCACTTGTCTCGCCAATGTCCCTCCCCCCTCCCCTTCCCTTGGCCTCACTACTCGTCGCTCTATCTCTATTTTCCGCTCACTTTCTCGCACCGCACTACGCTAAGCCCGTCACGAACCGGGAGCAGCCCTTAGGACCCGCAAATGAATTTACTACCTCGTAAGGCCCCTCTGCCGGCAAGTTGTGTGCGTGTGGGCGGACGGGGGCGGACGGGGGCGGGTGGGGAGCGGGGGCCGGGGGGCCGCCCTGAGCCCCTCGCTGATCCACTCCACCGAGTCCGTGGCCCAGAGCTGCCTCAATTCCGTGCGGTGCACCCGGATCCACGGCCTCATGCGATATGCCCGGGGCCACCAAAGCAACCAAAGTGTTTTCCAGCAGGCAGTGCCCTGCCCACTACCATGTGCCCTGCTCCTGCTCTCGTGTCAGTCCCGCTGCTGCTGCTGCTGCTGCTGCTGCTGCTGCTGCTTCTGCCTCATATGTACGTTACAACGCGCTGTACCTGCCCGCCAGAGAAGGCAGTTTACTCGGTTTACTCCAGCCTCTCCGTGGAAAGACTCGAGTAGAAGTGGCAGAGCAGCGCACAGCGCGCGCTTCCGCCTAGCTCCATCAGCTAGAGGAAACCTTCCTCTCTCTCTCTCTCTCTCTCTCTCTCTCTCTCTCTCTCTCTCTCTCTCTCTCTCTCTCTCTCTCTCTCTCTCTCTCTCTCTCTCTCTCTCTCTCTCTCTCTCTCTCTCTCTCTCTCTCTCTCTCTCTCTCTCTCTCTCTCTCTCTCTCTCTCTCTCTCTCTCTCTCTCTCTCTCTCTCTGTGTCGCTCGCTCCCTCTCCCTCGCGACCAAATTAGCGATCTAATACTGAATGCATTGTTCCTCCTCCGGAGTTGTCTTGCTCTCTCTCTCTCTCTCTCTCTCTCTCTCTCTCTCTCTCTCTCTCTCTCTCTCTCTCTCTCTCTCTCTCCTTCTCAAGGCGGGGTGGGGAGGGGCTCCTTATGTAAGTCAGGCGGGACGTGCCTGAGAGCGCGTCCCCGCGCTGCCGAGAGTGGCCCCGCCTTGTTACAACTCGTCCCGAGCACTGTTGAGGGCAACACATGTAAGTACTGCTGCGAGGAGGGACCTGCCGCCGCCACTGCTGCTGCAGCAGCACACGGGGAGGCGGCGGCGGCAGCAAACGCCCCTCACGAGGACGCCCCCGCCGCCCCCGCCGCCCCCACCGCCCCCGCACGCAGCGCAGAAAGTAGGCCACACGAGCGTCCTGTCGTCGCCGGCAGGAAAGGGGAGGACAGCGGAGCGCACACATTACATGACAGGGGCGCTACTGCTGCCTCCGCCGCGCTCAGCCTGCTGGCCTGGCCTGCCACATGTGCGGCCTCCTACCGGTGCTTTTTGCGACACGATTGGCAACCCGGCCTGTCACACTGAAGAAAATTGTACAAAAAAAAAAAACAGAACTGGGGTACAGTATAAGAAAGTCTACGACATTTGAAATGTTTTAAGTCATTGCTTTACCATGTCACGCATACAAAACATTTAATTCCAAAACTGGAGAAAAATTCGTGGGGGAAATTATTTTACCATGTTACGTATGCATGACAGAAATGGGAGACGGACGGAAATAGTCCCCCTCCTAACGTTGGCTACCTCTGCGTGTGTGTGCCAAGAGCACCGATGCATACGGCTTGTGTGCGTGTGCGCGCGACTGACCGCCTCCTGACCTCAGCACACACCTGCTGCTGCTGCTGCTGCTGCTGCTGCTTCCAGGCCCCGGGCGGGTCTGGGAGGTCCTCCGAGGTTCTAGGCGGGTCCTGGGAGCCCCGCCCTCCTACCGCAGCCACCGCGCAGGCCGTTGGACGTGCCGCGCGACTCCTGGGCGTCCGCCCGCCGCCTGCCCGCCCCCGGCCCACCCCCGGCCCGCCCCCGGCCCGCCCCCGGCCCGCCCCCGGCCCGCCCCCGGCCCGCCCCCGGCCCGCCCCCGGCCCGCCCCCGACGCGCACCGCCGCCAGAGCGGCTGGAAATTCGCAGAACAAGCGTGCCAAGTGAAAAGGGGAGGGGAAATGTTTGTAGCGAACGTGAGGGGTGGTGCCTCAGCGTGAGCAACGCCGCTGGGTAACAACTGGACATCCGGCGTACAAAAAAGCGCGAGCGGAAGCATAAACAAAAGGTGGACAAAAGTAGCACGTGCGCGCGTCGGGAGAAACAATTAAAATCGACTTCCGGCTGCGCGGAACGAAAACGGGTCCGCACGTCTCGTGTCTCCCGGCCTCATCCCCGGCCACGGCAGCGCAGCAGAGCAGCGGCGCTCCGCCGCGATTGTTTCGGAGGCCATGAAACATGCATCCCTCTCCGGGCCGCCGGCGGTGCGTCTCGTCTCGTCGCGCTCGGCGTTTGAAGCGGCCACGGCCAGGCGCAGGCGGCCACACGGACGGCTAAGAGGGTGGAATTAATTCGCGCGGTGCCGCAGCCGCCCCGCGTCCCTCCGGGCCGAGTCGGAGTCGTGGCCTCGGCACGGCAGCAGCAGCTCCTCGTCCTGCCGCGCTGCCGTCGTCCTGATGAGGTCGCGGCTGCTGCTGTTTGACTCGCCCTCTTGACATGGCGCCGCGCCGAGACGACCTGCTGCTGCTGCTGCTGCTGCTGCTGCTGCTGCTGCTGCTGCTGGGAGACGGCGCGGTCTGTATTTATATTTATACTGCCTGGACTGCGTGCGTACCCGCCGCCACCGCCGCCGCGAGGGAGATTCGAAAATCCAGAGACTTTTGTCAGGCTTCCAGGCCATTACTCCGGTACTCCCCTCCGCTCTCCTCCGGGCGGGGTGGAGCGGGCAGGGCTTGGTGATCGTACATAACCGCCCCCCGGCGGGCCGGCGGGGCAGCAGGACCAGCAGCAGCAGCGGATGCCTATGGGTCCTGTGGGTGCCATGACTGTTGCCATAGGCCGCCATAGGCCGCCATAGGCCGCCATGTGCGGGCCATGGGCTGCCGAGGCCAGAACGCACGTCGATAAGTCAGACATATGGTAGGGCGCTGGCGGCGCTGGCGGCCGGCCAGCAGGCTGGGACTGCATAGCCTGCCCGAGCCCCCGAGCCCCGAGCCGACGGCCAGGCAAACGAGTCGCTCCTGACCTCGGCTGCACTTGACCTGCGCCGCCCGGCCGCGGGTTCAACTACCGCCCCCCGCCGCTTGTCTGTCTCACCTCCCTCTGGGAGCCGGCGGCTGTTGCAGCTGCAGCAGCTTCCGCCGGCATTCGGCAGGGTGGCGCCCGCCTCCATGGCGGACCGCAGTTATGCAAAGCGCACAGACTCTCGACGTATGTCTGTCTGTCTTTCTGTCTGTTTGTCTCTCTCTCTCTCTCTCTCTCTCTCTCTCTCTCTCTCTCTCTCTCTCTCTCTCTCTCTCTCTCTCTCTCTCTCTCTCTCTCTCTCTCTCTCTCTCTCTCTCTCTCTCTCGTCTCAACACAAGGAAGACGCTCTAACAAAGATACGACCAAGCGCGCTCCGCAAATGGGCCTATGAAAATCCGCACACTTCTTTACCACGGCAAGTATGAAAATAAAAATGATGTGCTACCGTTTACACCCCCCCTCCCCCGCCTCTGATGTATTTTACAATGAACCCCGCGCACCCTCCGCGGAGGCCGGCGCGGCGCGGAACTCGTTGAGCCATGCTCCACGGCGAGGTGCGGCGACTGCCATAAAGAGGGCGGTGTTGGTGGTGCCTGCGAGCGGAGCGGAGCAGCGCGGAGCAGCCCACGGCAGCCCACAGCGGCAACAGGTATCAGCCAGGACCGCCGTCGTCTGTTTGGTAAAGGCTTTACTGCTTCTAAACGAGGCGGGGAGTCCGGCAGGACGAGGAGGACTTCACTTGAAAAACAATCGGTGTACAGGGGCAAAAACGTTTAGGAAAAAAAAATCAGGTTGAGAAATTAAAAAAAAAAATCAGAAAAATATTGCTGCGCACGACTGTGTTCCACCTGTCATCGCCGCGCCTCGCTTCCACCGGACGCGGCGGCGGTGGTGGTGGTGGTGGTGGTGGTGGTGCTGCTGCTGCTGCTGCTGGTGGTGGTGGCCGCAGTCGTACCGGCAGCCGGTACTCTGTCTAAGTGCAGGGCGTAGCCTTGTATGCGCTGCGCTGCGCGCGCCGTGGCCAACGGGGCTAACCTCAAAGCGCAGACTGCCGGGGTAGGGCCTTCTGACGCCGCCGGACGCCGCCGGCCGCCGCCCCCACCGTGCGCGATAGCGTCGATAGCGCGGCACCCCCACAACCATAGTTACGGGGGTTCGAATACCGGCGGGCGCGGTACGGAACGGTCTGGTCCGGGCCGGCGAGGTGCAGCGGTCCGGGGGATGGGCACTCCGGGCAGCACGGTCCAGAGGCCAAACACACACACACACACACACACACACACACACACACACACACACACACACACGGTGCGATTGTAATCTAGCTAAAAACTCCATCCCTTTAGGTCCGTTTTGCACCACCCTGCGATGATGATGATGATGATGATGACAGTGTAGCACACACACACACACACACACACACACACACGCGCGCACAAAACATGCTGTGCGGTATCAATATTGATATCGAGTCAATATTCGCTTGTAGCGTGCGGGCCGCCAAAGCCAGCGTGAGTCCGCGGGGGAGATAGGTGGAGGAGGGGGAGGGGGAGGGGGGGCAGAAAGAACGGAATTAAACGATAAAGTTGGCCGAAAATCTCATGCTACACATCGCGGTGCCGAGCGTGTGGTCCGTGCACACACAATTAGCGCTAGTCAGTAATGTGTGTGGAGTGGGAAAGTTCTGCCGGTCTGCCACTATACTGTACTGTTTGCCGTATGAGCCCCCGCTGTGGGTCCGCAGCAGGGTACAGGGTACCGATAGCTAGATAAACAGCAGGGTACAGACGACATAATATTTCCAACTTTTCCCCTTCCCCGACCAATCTTAAATGTGATGGCTAGCTTTGGAAACAAAGTGGAAGTCCCTCTTGGACGATGGTCGTGAGTTTTTCATCGTCAGCGGACCGATGGCTGGGCCGGGCTAGTGCTCAGGCTGGTGCCCTGCCCATAGCAGCAGCAGCAGCAGCAGCAGCAGCACGCCGTGGTCCATCAGGTGCGCCCCGTCTCACGCTATTACCGCGTTATGGACGCCGTTATAATGCCTTTAGCTGGCCGCACTCGTAAACACTCCCCCTCTCTCTCTCTCTCTCTCTCTCTCTCTCTCTCTCTCTCTCTCTCTCTCTCTCTCTCTCTCTCTCTCTCTCTCTCTCTCCCTCCCCTCCACTTCTTTCCTCTTCGATTGATCCTCCGTCCTCCGTCCTCCCCATTTCCCCCAGCTGCATATGTCTGCCGACTTGGCCACGCTCTGTACAACGATGCTCTCTGCGTCTGCACTGCAGCAATAAATCAGAGCTCTCGAGCGTTTGCATCTGTCTGTCTGTCTGCCTGTCTGTCTGTTCGCCCTCCCTATGACCGCATGAGCAGACGACCACAATACACAGTGGCGACATTGAGTCCTTCCCTGCTTCCTTCCTTCCTCCCATGAGCGGCCGCCAGAGTGAGACTAGTGTGAGACTAGTGTAAGACTAACTTCCAGCATGTGGTTACGACGAGGCGGCCACACCACACCTATAGCATGCAGCTGTCGATTGCTAAGGGGGGGGGGGACATGAAACGTCATGGAAGAAGACCCTAACCCATGGTTACATTTTCTATATTGAGTGCACAAAAAGAAAACACTCCCCGATTCGAACAAAGGCCACGTGGTTTGTGCACGCTCCACGGCTAATGAAGCCATTTCTTCGGGGGCGCACGTCCCCGAACAGCGCCGTGTACACGGCGGTGCACTACGTGACGATCACCCGCACGCGCGCAGCTGCAGCAGCTGCAGCAGCAGCCCCGGGGGGTTTCCTCATTTCGACTTGTCTTTCGCCCGTGAGCATCGAAACACGATTGGGCCACACACTCGGGGGCCCTAGGGCTCCAGCTCGGGGGGCAGTCTCGTAGTCTCGCCGACAACCCCTGTACACACTCATCCATAATCATCAGAGGGCGCAATTGCAGTGCGCAGCAGCATTCGCAAGTCTTTGATGGAACATAAACATAATAAATCTTGTACATCAGTCAGCTGGTTTGTTTACCTCGCTTGTGACGGAGGAGCACGCTACCCGCCCCGGCCATGCCCCTTCAAAGCGGAAGTCATTACCGATTGCCTCTCTCTCCCTTTCTCTCTCTCCCTCTCTCTCTCTCTCTCTCTCTCTCTCTCTCTCTCTCTCTCTCTCTCTCTCTCTCTCTCTCTCTCTCTCTCTCTCTCTCTCTCTCTCTCTCTCTCTCTCTCTCTCTCTCTGCTCTATTCCCTCCTCCCGCATCGTTTCATCCCGTTCTCGCGCCCGTTCTCTGTGTTTACGTTTCCCGCGGAATGGCAAAAGAAGAGAGAGAGAGAAAGAGAGATAGAGTGACATGACATGATCGTGATGGCGGCCGGCAAGCTGGATTTGGCAAGCGGGCTTTTGGTTATTGAAGGGAAGTCGGAAGCGGTCCACTCTTCTCCCTCACATCCCCCCCCCCCCCCTCAAACACACACACTCGCTAAGAAATGAAAAGGTAAGGAAACCCATCGAAAATATATTTTTTTCCCGCACTTTTTCATTATCAGTGCACACACGCGCCTGCACACACACACACACACACACACACACATTCACACGCACACACACGCCCGCCGCGCGCCTCAGATCTCGCAGAAGAAAAGGGCACCCGGCAGAATTTTTCATCTTTTTTTTTGTTGTGAGGTTGGCCGTTGTAGTTGTGTCCCCGCGATCGTTCGATAGCTCGCAGTGGCAGCGAGCGGCCGCAGCCGGAAGAGGGTGGTCGCATCCTTATTTCTATTTGGAATATCGGAATGAAATAGAATGGAGACAGCTACTGTCATGAAGGGCTTTGCTCGAGGCCGGAATGGGTTGGCATGCAGTACAGCAGTCTCCTCTCCACTGCATGAACCGGAGAAGACCCTTGGTGCTGGGGAGGGCGGGTTTAGTAAACGTCCTTGCAAAGGGACGGACAGAAACGAATCCGGGGAATCAAGAGAGAAAGAGAGAGTGATAGGAGGGGGGGGGGGCACCTTGGTTTGAGGCTTACAGGCGGCTCCCTGAGCCACAGTGCGAGGATTGTCTCACTTTCGGAAGGGGACGGCAGAAAGTGAGGGGCAGGGGTGGAGACGGGAGGTGGGGAGTGTTAAAAGAGGAGAAGCAGCAGGTAAAGGACGGCCAAACTTTTCGGTCAGAGAGAGAAAGAGAGAGAGAGGCGGGGGAGGGGGGGGGGTTGAGATAGAGGAAGGAGGCAGCAGATTCATAACGCCAAAGTTTTAATTACGCAAAGAAACGGAGCTTCCCCTGTCGTTGTCCCCGCTTTCCCGGCCAAACGGACACAGGGTAGTCGGGGGCCGGCTGGGGATGGGAGGGGGGCGGGGCAGGGAATGAAGTCGCAGCGACTGTCATGTCAGCCCGTGCCGCGCTACGCCGCTGAGTTTACACGCAGTGAGTTTACCCTAAGCAGCAGCCCCTGTCAGTCGTCGCGACGGCAAAGAATATTGCCGGAGAATTGTGTACATTGGGTTTTTCGAAATGCCCCCCACTTTTTTTTCTTTCATTATTTCACCCCGCGGAAAAGAAGTTTTCCTTGCCCTGGCGAGAATATAAATACGCGGCGCAGGGAGAGGGACAGTAATGGAAATGAACTGACGACGAAGACGGGAGTGTCTCCGGTGCTGCTGCTGCTGCTGCTCCCGGGGGTGATCGTGGCCATCCCGGGACGACTACAAGCAGTGCAGCGCGGCCGAGTACATTGTGCCGGCGCTACCACTCCTTGCAGTCTTCCGCGGCGCATTATATGCCGTTATGGCCTCCGTTTATGGTCTATATTTCACACGCGCCAAATCGTAGGAGCCGAGCCGGGCAGGGCTGGGCAGGGCCGGGCAGAGCCTCCCAGGCGACCCGACCCGCCTGGACAAACCGCTCTGCTGTCGGCTGGGCGGGGCTGGGCTGGGCGGGGCCGCTAACCGGACCATGCGGCCTCCAGCGTGGGCCTCGGGGCCCCGGGGCCTCAGGGGCTGTGCTCGGGCTCGGATCATTAGGCTGCCCGGTCACTAGATCGGGCACCGCAGTGCGGCAGGCGGCGCTGGCGTGACATCCCCGGCCCGGCCTGCCCTGACCTAGCCTAACCCAGCCGCGGCGCCTCTCCACAGCAGAAGGTGTAACTCTCTAACGCCCCTCTCTTACTGGCGCGGCGCTGCTGCGATGCGCGCCCCGGAGCTCTCCACCAATGCCACACAGTTGCTGCCTCTCTACCCCCAGCACCGCCTCGCCCCGCTTTAATTTGCACCCCCCGTATAAAGCGTTAATTAATATTACACTTTGCACGGAAACCAACGACTTTTTGGAAAGGGGTGAACCGGAAACCAGCTCCAGCACTCGTTTACCGTCCCGGATTTTTTTTTTTTGGTGTGTGTTTTCTTTTGCAGGCGCCGGGCGTGTCTGGCTTTTCGTTTCTTTCTCGCGCAGCGGGAGGCGGACCGGAGCTGCCGGGGGCCGCCCGGAGCCGCCACTGCCGATTCTATTTCGCCGGCGCTGAATATTTGATGGCCGAGGCAGAGGATGTCGCGGCGCCGTGTCGCGACGGTGTGCAGCCTCCGGTCGCCCCCGGTCGCCCCCGGTCGCCCCCGGTCGCCCCCGGTTTCCCCCGGTCGCCCCCGGTCGCCCCCGGTCGCCCCCGGTCGCCCCCGGTCGCCCCCGGTCGCCCCCGGTCGCCCCCGGTCGCCCCCGGTCGCCCCCGGTTTCCCCGGTCTCCCCCGGTCGCCCCCGGTCGCCCCCGGTCGCCCCCGGTCGCCCCCGGTCGCCCCCGGTCGCCCCCGGTCGCCCCCGGTTTCTCCCGGTCGCCTCCGGTCGCCTTCCGGTCGCATCCGGAGTCCTCCGTAGCAGCCCGGCCCTCGGCAGGCCCGTTGGCGTCGCCCACTCCATGACAATTAGTTTACAGAGGACCCGCGGCCCGCTGCTGCGTGCTCGGGACGACGGCACTGATTTATTCCGTTGTTGGCGGACGGCGGGACGGTCAATCGTTCAGCGCTTCGGCGCCGTACGTCCCTCCGCAACGCGATCGGCCCAAACATGACAAACCGGAGAGGGAAAGTAACAAATAGGACGGACAGCGCCGCAGTGCTGCCCGGAACCCTGCTCGGCTCGTCCGTCATATCATGTTGTAAGAATGCCGGACTCGACTCCTCCCCTCCCCTCCCGACGGGGAGGAAACATTTCCAGATTTCCAGCAGACCACTCCACTCACCGCACTGCCGGGCCACGCGGAGGCTGTCATATCCCCGTGACATAAATCAGCATCGCAACAAAAATGCCTAAAAAGACTCAAAGAGCACAATCATTTTTTTTATGGTTCTTATTTTACAAGATGTCCTTTTTTTTTCTCCGTTTTTTTTTTTTTTTTAGGCACGAAGTATCGTTACTTTTTTCTTCGCGAAAAGAAAATGCGAAGTCCTCGCAGATTCGGCAATTCCTAGACAGCAGACCGATGGGGTGGGCGGGGCCCAGCTGGCAGCCGTTCAAAACGCATAGCATTATACGCACCTCTGGTCCGGTGTGGGCACAGCGCAGCACAGCGCAGCAGCACACAGCGCGGCGCAGCTCCTCTGGCCCGGAACTCTCTCTGTCTCTCTCTGTCTCTCTCTGTCTCTCTCTCTCTCTCTCTCTCTCTCTCTCTCTCTCTCTCTCTCTCTCTCTCTCTCTCTCTCTCTCTCTCTCTCTCTCTCTCTCTCTCTCTCTCTCTCTCTCTCTCTCTCTCTCTCTCTCTCTCTCTCTCTCTCTCTCTCTCTCTCTCTCCCTCTCTCTCTCTTTCTCTCCCTCGGACGCGGCGCCCGCCGTGTGCGAGGTAGGCAGCACGCCCCACGCACAAGCTGTGCCGCCTGCCTACGCCTGCACCGCCAGGCGGCTCTCCGCTGCCGTGCCGAGGGTCTAATCCGCTTGGCAAGCGGCGCGAGCGAGAGAGACAGAAGGGGAGGCCCATACGGAGAGAGCAAGAGAGTGAGCGAGCTAGACACAAGGCCCTTGTTGAGTGGGAAGCGTGTGATGATGGCATTATTTCCCTTTTGTTTCTCCGCCTCTGTTTCCGCCCCTCCTTCCCCCACCCGCTTTCTCATTGCTGGCCGTGTCAGGCGGAGCTGATGATTCGGAGCACGCTTGTTGTTCTAGTTTTTAGTTTTCTTTTTTAACCGTCTTTGCGCTCTTTCTGTTTGAAATGTGCCATCTTGTAGCCCCAAACACGCGCGCCTCACTAGGATATGGCGAACACCGACACTACTTCCCCCCGCTGACTCCGTGTGTGTCGTCGGCTCCCTGTACACCTCCCGCACCCCTCCACAACCACGCCCCTCCCCCCGTTTTCTATCTAAAAAGCACGGCGCAGCGGGGGTCGGTTTGCAGCCTCCGCCACCACGGGCCGCTGTGAGGAGATAAAATAAATCCGGCGCGCCGCTGGTGTGGATGTGGTTGGACGCGGAGGCCTGCTTGTTCGGGCGGGGGACTGGTGGGGACCCGGCACGGCCCCGGCACGGCCCCGGCACGGCTCGGCACCCGGCACGGCTCGGCACGGCACGGCTTCGGCACGGCCCTGGCACGGCCCGGCACGGCCCCGGCACGGCGGCCACGGCGCGGAGTGTCGGACGGACCGTCCCTCCCCATAATTGGGGTAAAATGTGGCGGGAAAAAGGAGGGGCGAGGAAGCGTCGCGAGCATTACGGTCGTTCTGGGACCGACCGCACCGGACCGCGGGGGCGGCGGGGGTGGAGGCGGGGGCGGGGCGGGGGCACGACTGCAATCGAGTACATACCTGGGGGCGGAATCAGAGGGCGACGACTACGCAAACTAAGAGCCGCGCGGAATAAGAAAACCCTGTTCGCGTCCCACGAGGGATGGGGGTGGGGGGGGGGGGGGGGGGGAGATGAGGAAGAGGCAGAGCAGTCATCGGCGTGCCAGGCGCAGCCGAGGCCGCGTACGTCACCGCGGCCCCCTGCAGCCCCCCGCAGCCCCCCGCGGCCCCCCACAGGCCCCCGCAGCCCCCGGTCTGCCGAGAACTGCGGCTCTCTACATGGCCTCAGATCGCGCCTCTGAAATACGATAGTGCGAAAGCTGCACAGAGAGGAGGACCGTGAGGTGTGTGGTGTTGGTGTTGCCGGGGCGGGGGACAACTGGTGTGCGGGGAAATACGGGGGGTCCAGCGCCAGCCATGCCAGCCACGACTCCTATGCCACTTATGCCTTCCACTTTCTCTCTCTCTCTCTCTCTCTCTCTCTCTCTCTCTCTCTCTCTCTCTCTCTCTCTCTCTCTCTCTCTCTCTCTCTCTCTCTCTCTCTCTCTCTCTCTCTCTCTCTCTCTCTCTCTCTCTCTCTCTCTCTCTCTCTCTCTCTCTCTCTCTCTCTCTCTCTCTCTCTCTCTCTCTCTCTCTCTCTCTCTCTCTCTCTCTCTCTCTCTCTAGCCGAGCCGCGCGGCCGCCGCCGTCGTCATTCTCATACTTTCCTCTTCTTCATCGTCCGCGGCACAGCGGCGGTGTTTGCGATGCTATCTTCCCTCCGCGCGGCCCACTTTTTCGCCGCGCCGGGGCCGCGCCCGGGCCATGGAGGCGGAGGCCCCCGCCGAGGCCACACCCGTCGGCGGCCAGCCCGCCCGGGACGGGGGCGCCCGCCATTGTCTACAAGATAATGCGCGGCCCCGCTGTGCGCGCCCTGGACCTACCCCGGACGACGAGCTCGACAATAATTAACAAGCAGAATCTCGCGTCGATCCGATCGGCTTGCCGCCATTGTCTGGAATTTAAATCTCATCTGCGCCATGAGAATAACACCGCCGTGCTGGAACATCGTCAGGAGGAGGGGGACCACTTCTTAGTACCTGAGGGTTGGTTCATTTTTTTGAGACCTCTGAGATTGCTTCTTTCGGACGAAAATGTTGTTCAACAACTAAAAATTTTCAGTGATGGCGCCGAGAATGACGCAGGGCCACAGAGGCCGCAGATGTCTTCAGCCGCTTACCAGACAAATTTTCACTTTGGCGCGCGGGGGACAGGCGGTTTGGCCGCCGTGGCAAACAAGGGGCTATTCGTGGAGGGGGGGGCGCTGCTGCTGCTGATGGGGGGAGGAGGGAGGGAGGGAGGGGGCTCACTGGCAGAGATCGGCGCTGATAGTGTGGCGCGGTCCGTCGGGCAGTGAAGGGCACTCGACAAAGATCAACCCCCCCCCCCCCCCCCCACCTCCGATAAGACGGGAGCGGTTGGGGTCGGGGTTCTGGCCATCGACCACATCATCCCCAACTACGTCAATCGAACAAAATGGCATCGGTTACAAAGAGCAAAGAGAAAGAACCAAGGCCCCACAAAACCAAAAAAGATATGAAAATAAAAAACAGAGGGGAGGGGAGGGGCACTATCGAAGCGGGGAGCGAGGGTACGGTAATGTGCAGAAGACGAGGTTCCACTGGCTCCGCTGCGCTGATAAGGAAGAACTTGTTTCACGGGCTATGAGGACGTCGTTCGCATTTCATTACCGCGGCGGACGAGTCCTGGGTGCATTCCGATCGAGTCCGATTCACCCCCCCCCCTCCCCCTCACTCACTCTCACCCTTTTTAGAGAAGCGTGCCGTGCGCCTCGAGTGCTCTTAGCAGCCGGCCGGAGACTGGTTTGCTCGGTGCTGGAGTGGTCGTCAACTGATACGCAGGAGGAAGAACCGACGGTTTCCTCGTTGAATTTCTCCCCCCCCCCAAATGCAGTCTGCGGGCAGAGTCCACCAGATGCACTGAAATGTTTTCTCATATTGCCATCAAATCCTGCAAAATGTTTCCCCCCCCCCCCTTTTTTTTTGAAAGTGGTACAAAACCGCCTATAATAAACCCTCCTCTTCCATTAACAAGACAGGCATGGAGAACGCTTAACCGTTCTATGACAGGCTCGTTCTTTGGGGCTGTTCAGATACCACGTGGACACTTAGAGGGGAAGGGGGGTTCACGAAATGTCCACAACTGTCCAGGTGAATTCAAATGATGAAAAGTTTTGATTTTGTTTTTTAGAGTGGTGAGCTCGTTACACTCATGCACTATTGGTCGACTTTGTTTTTTCGCGGTTTTCCTCTTTTCTCTTTTAATTGGTAGAAAGCGTTTCATTTCAATATTTTTTTTTTAAATTCAAAAGTATATTGAATCCTCAAGATTCAGACCCTGCAAATAAAAAATACAACAACAACAAAAAACGGCAAAAATGGGTGGGTCCTACCTCGTCCCAGACTTCCGTCCGGAACCGTTCCTGCTTAACTTCGGTGTTCGGATGGGAACCGGTGTACCAGGAGTTGACCGCCGCTAAGACACAGGCACGACGCAGCCACCTTGGTAGGCAGGCTTCCGCAACGGCCAACATCGCCCCTTCCGCTGACCAGATTTCAGGAGTCAGCCCCCTTCGACCAGCCAGTTGGTCTGTGGCCCTGAGGCCACTCCCTCGCGGATTGAGAGGGAAGTAGGATGCCCAGATCGTACACGGCCGAAGCCGATTGTACTCTACTCTTCTACGCCATGTATCCAAGTAGGTGTTGCCCGAATACTCCAGATTCCGAGGCCTTACGCTTGAAAAATGTAGAAGGCCGAACCCTAGGCCTCTACATTTAACTTCTGCCGAGTCTTGGCAAGCACCATTCCCCCAGGCGAAAATTCCGTCCACCTTTCCGGACGGAAATTAGGTTTCCGGCCGGTATTGTCATAATTTTCCGGCCGGATTGGCGTATTGTCCGGAAATGCCTTCTATTCCGGCCGTAATTGAGGTTCCGTCTGGAAATACCTATCTTTTCCAGCTGGAATTTAGAATCCGGCCGGAAGCTAGACTCCCGGCCGGACTGATCCCGGCCGGAGTAGAGAATCCGGCCGGAAGTCAGGCTTCCGGCCGGGCTGGTCCCGGCCGGAGTAGAGAATCCAGCCGAAAGCCAGGATTCCGGCCGGATCGACTCCGGCCGGAATAGAGAATCCGGCCTGAAGTCAGTGCTTCCGGCCGGGCTAGTCCCAGACGGAGTAGAGAATCCAGCCGGAAGGCCGGAAGCCAGGATTCCGGCCGGACTGGTCCCGGCTGGTCCCGGAGGGATGGAGCACGGCGGAGGTCGCCTCTCGTCGCTGGCCTTTCGCTGCTGAACGACGCTGACCAGCTCGTCCCCATTGAGCTTATTATCAAACTTTCATTTAAATGGTGTTCGAAGTAAATGGCCAGAATACGCAAAGCTGAAAACATGTGCCTGTGGAATTTATTTATACATAGTGTAATAATTATTTATCCGGCATTTTTTTTAAAGTCTTCTCATTAACATTTCGGAATTTGCTTTCGTTTCGAGTCATAAATGTTTTACGTTGCACGGGGCTCTAAATCCCCTTGAAATGTAAAATAATTTATGGACGGTCCCCGCTCCCTCCCCCGAAAAAAATTGGAATTAGCTGGCGGGGGTGAGAGGATTTCAAAAGGCACGTCAGTCTATCGTGTTTGGCAGAAGAGACGATGTGATCAAAGCGCCGTGCGCCGTTAGGCGATTTTTCGTCTACACGTGGTCGTCATTGACGGACGGACCCCTTAATTTTGAACTGCTCTAGCTCAGCTCCCATAAGTCCGTTTGGGATGCGCTTTGGAGAGAGTCATCTACTCGCACTTATCTTCCGTTTTCCAGAAGATGAACCCGAACAGGCCATCCGTTTTTTCACTAAGGCCTAAACGCATTTCTTCAGTTTGGGCTTTCATGTCGGGTACGACGCGACAGCAGTACCCCGACCTTGTCGACGAATTGAGGTCCAAATTTGAAGACGGCGTTTCTCGGTCTGCTGACCATTTTCGACTTAAATGCCCTTGTTTACAGGTGCCTTGGAGCCTGCCCTACAGTACCGTATGGGGGTCTCTCCTCAAAAATACTGTTTAAAGCTAGAAAGCCTTTTCTCTTTATGCCCATTGGCTGTCGCAATCATGTGACCCCCTCCCCCACCAGTCCTTCGTCTTTTTTTGTGGCCATCCCTACTGATAATAGGAAGATTGCTTCCTTGACGTAAATGTCAAGCAGTTAATCGTGCCGAGTTACGTCTCAACTAATTACCCTCTGCAAGCGAACTGTTGTTGGTTGTGTACAGTCGTGTCTGGTGGGTAGTTGCAGGGCGGGATACATGGTTTTCCTGGTATCAGACTATTATAAGTTTTCACATCTTTTATAATCCTAGTACAAAACGTTTGAAAATTGTGTCCTCTCTTTGTGGTTGTTTTTTCATTGTTACGCTGACCGTTTCTTACTACAAGCCAGATGTGTCTGATTGAGTCGAACTCTGTGGTTATTGTACGTTAATGCAAGGATTGATCATAACATTTTAACAAATTGTTGTTACCAACAAATTTGTTCTCATAAAATAACGAGCAGCACTGTTGGCGGTAAGGTCCATAATCAAAGGAAATGAAATTTGTATCATACGTTTCTTAAACCATGAATGATGCACATAAAATGATAAGTTTTGTGTCCTAATAGGAAGTGTTTAATTAAAGGACCTTCAAATAATTTACCATGAAAAACAATAATGCGAACCATATATTTGTAATTCAAAAATGCAAAAAACTTAACAATTTTTTTTTTGCCAATTTCACAGACTTCACCTAGAATACATATACAATCTGCTAAAACACATTGATTGCATTAGCTAAAACACTGATGAAATGTTGTTTCAATGAATCACAATTAACATTTGAACTAACACAAATTGTGTCCAGTTCTGAAGAGTCAACCAAATGACACTGTTGTTCAATGAGATCTACAGTGTACAGAAAAGGAAGTTGAAATTCAGAAGGATATGGAGTACATTTTACCATGGACACAAACAAAGAAACATTCTCCACCTCTTCACTAAAAATAATTTTTCTAATTTGGACAATTTTGCCAGTTTTTAAGCATGCAATAGAGTTGTTGGTTCGGCCAGTCTTAACTGAAGAATAACAAATACTGTTCACAATAATTCTTTTGCACACAGTGAACATGGTTGGGTCTAGCTGTTTGGCACGACAAAGCCAATCTTCTTCTCTTGAAGTAATGAATGAAGAGGGCATAATGCAAAGTATTGATTTGACATGTAGACACTTCTTCACTGTCTTCCTTGCCATGGCCGCTTTGAAACCATCAGTTTGGGCTGTTGATGCTGCTGTTTGAAGTACAGTAAGAGAAGAGTTGTATGCTAGCCTTCGAATGATCTGGTGAGGAACTCCTCTCTGAGCATGAATTTCTTCTTTTAGTTTACCATTTCCATTTTCAAAGGCATAGGTAGATACGGCCCACAAATTGCCCCACCGTTCTACATTTTCAACGGCATGCTCAGAGATATGCATATTAAAGGTCATTTTTTTCCAACCATAGAGTTCTTCCACTCCAATTAAGAAATCCTTTATCAGAGAAGTGGCAGCTGTTAAATCATTTGGAGTTATTTCTGTTTTCATAAGCAGATAGAAAGCATGAACAAATTTGCACCAATGCTTTAGATATTTCTCAGGCATAACATTTTTTAACATTGGAACGCTTAGATACAAAATCATGTTCTCATACTCCCTTGCATTATAATTTGAGTAATATGAAAGATCTCTGGGCATACGTCTCAACTCAATAGGAGGGCGAAAATGATTGACCCTCTGATTGATGATGGACCGTTTATCTGGTGCACCCATGTAGAAAGAGGGAGGTTTATTAGGATTCCATTCTTCTGTCTTCCTCTCACCCATCCAAATTTTAAAAAGCTGCCTGCATACTCCAAATGAAGCCCAGTGTAGTACATCAACTACCATGCCGTTAACAATATCGAACTTGGGCAGACGAAGAAGGGGTGACAGACCCAACACTCCATTGACATGACAATCACGCCCTCTCAACTGCAGTACTTCCTCTCCATCTGATACAACTTCTTCTTGTGTTCTTCGGATGGATGGTTGTGGTAGATTACGGAACTTTCTAGCATTGCTACCATCACCCTCTACTTCGCCTGGATGCAGGCACCAGTTGCACCCATATTCACCATTATGACTATGAATACACTGCACACTACCTCTTGCACCCGAGTCAAGGCAGAATGCTATGGTGTAACATTTGCATAACTTTGTGGTGCCCCCAATGCACACTTGAAACCCTGGCTCTGATAGCAGAGAAATAGCATCTATACAACCATTGAGAAATAACTCCATCTTGGGATGTCTACAAAACCACAGACCAATCAAGACAATATTTGACATTCTAGTTCGTGGTGGCAGTTCATTAATAATTGCAAAAAGGGGCCAGATAGATAAGTTAGAAGATTTAAAAATAGGGGTACCATCAGTACAAGCTGTCAAAGACAAATACACTATTCCATTGGTATAATCCAAACTACTAGCAAAGTCCCTATACATGTTGCCATCATACAAATCAGTCTTAAAAAGTCTACGATCAGTTATTAATTCTTGTGGGCTTTTCAGGTGAGGAGCCACATTGGGGTCATTAAGTAGTAATTCTATTTGGTTTGCTGCATTAAAAGTAACATAATAAAATGCTTTGGTCAGATCTGACACCTGATTTTCAACTCCACAGTTTTGACATTTGTGAACTTTCACACATTTGTAGTCCAAATTACCAAAATCTTCAAAGCAAGTACAACAGAAAAAATAATATGACACATGACCAGGTCCCACATACAAATTGTCAATTTTATGCTTAGTTTCTGGAATAACTTCTTTGTAAAACACTGAATTCACTAATTTATGTAAATCTTCAACACCCTGAGCAGGAAGGTTATACCTCTTACTAAACTCAAGAGCATTTAAGAGAATTTCACCCTTTGAGGCAGCTGGAATATCTTCAATTTTGCCAGAAAACTCTCCAGCTAACTTCTCCTTTAACAGTTTATGAGGCACAATATTTGGAGCATTTCTCTCAATATCCTCATTGCCCTGCTCTGGTGCTCTTTCATTACTACCATCACTGTCTTCTCTTTCCCAAGCTGCTTGAAACTGATCACGTTCTGGATGTGATGCTTCCTCTTCATCGTCGCCTTCTTCCGAATCAGATGGGAACGGAAAGTCAACATCCACATGCAATTCAACATAGGGACGAGCAATCAGGTCATTGTCAGTAGCCACCAAATCAACTTCATTCTGTAAAGGATGATGCAATTAAATTACAATCATTAAAACCTTTCTGATCATCAAATTGCTACTTCAAATTCAATCAGTTAGTACTGAAACACTAAACTGCTCACCTCGATGAACACTGGATGGGGATCATTTTCCCTTGCAGTTTGGAGTGCAGAAGAATCACCACTCTGAAAAGAATTCAACATGTCAAACGTTTGGAATGTGATTTTTGTAAAGTTAATGAAAACAGATTCCAGAATAAAATAGTTACCTCATTAGAAGGGTGTTGTTGATTTTGTGTAGCCACACTTAGCCTGGGCCGTTTAGATGTTCTCAACCTCTGTTCATCCTTCACAACACACAAAAGAAAAGAAAAGAAAAACTTTGCAATGAACAGAGCCAGAGTAATGGGAGAACTGTCACAAACAACAATTTAAAAAATAAGACTACTCACCTCACTTTCTGATGTGTCTGTGGAATGTGACAAATCAGATCTGATGGGGCTCACATTTTCTGATCTGATGGGGCTCACATTTTCACGATTGGATGCTTCTGGACTACCTGAATTGGAACTGGAGGCCTGGGATTGGGATGAGCTATCCCGAGACTTTTTATCGTCATCACTTAACACTTCTTGGTCGGAAATGCGAGAATATTCCATCTAAGATAAAGGAACCAGAAAAGAAAGGTGGAAAACTAATAGATTTTTAAAACTAAACTCATAATGAACAACAAAAAAACATTTGCTATCACTTCGCAAACTTTACGGTGAAATATAAAAAGAAACATAAAAATTGATTCACACCTCTGCAAATGAGTCCTGCTGGCACGGAATACTATCATCTTCACCATCAATTGAGGAACCACTGCTTGCATCATTAGGGGCTACAGCTGCGGCATCATTTGGTGGGCATGGAGCAGCCTGCAAACAGCATGTTAATTCAGGATTCAAGATCCCATAGGGCCTTCTGTGTCCTGATCAGGGCTGTCCTCCCACAATGTAACCTTCACTTCACTACACTTTTGATGATAGTTTCCTAGCTGCAAATTTGGCCTCTCAGAATACATATGAGCTCTAAATTTGTGTCATGCACAGAACGGAGTGTACTTTACTTAATCCACGCTCCTCCTACAAAAAGGAATTACAGGGTTCATAAAAATAGTAGAAACATAAACTAATGAGGCATCTGTCTTTCTGATCTAAGCATTCAAGCAACAATTAATTTTGAACATGACATTAGATCACCTCTATTCAGTCAAGTAAGCATTCAAATAAATTATTTTGGCATGTGAAGTACTCCTAGTAAAATATATCCAGTGTGCAGCGTCCAGAAGTGAAGTGAAGTGAGGTGAGGGTTGTGGGTGCACCCTATATTACCCATACCTGTTCCGTGTTCCATTCAGTTTGCTTGGGGACAGGAACATTAATATTTGCCGGCTCAGCATACTGTTTGTACCTTCCCCTAGGTTTCCTTTTTCTAGTCTCCTCATCTACCATAGTGGAGAGGCAACTAGGACAGCAAGCACAACACAACCTACAACAAGTTGAAGAAAAAAATGATGAAGATAAGAATATTAACTTACATTTGCATCTGAACTGAATCCAACGGTATACAGAGTGTAGCCAGAGCCATAGTGAAGAGATGAATGAACTTCACAGTATTATTGTAGCTTCTAATATTTAAATTTTTGAGAAATAAGTGTGATACTGATACAAGTACTACTTACAATTTTCTTTAGATACAATTCACGCGTTTCCTATCAGCCTATGCTAGGCCCAAGCGAGACGAAGGTACGGCACGAACAACAGCCTAAATATTGTAACTTCTAGCGAGGATTAGGTTAGGTAGGTAACTTGTGGTTGCAGGCGCGAGATATCGATATATCGAAAAGTCAGAATGGTCAGAATGGACTCAAGCCCGTCAAGCCGTCAAGCCACCGCCGTGAGAGGGAAAAGGTAGAATAAAAAGTTATCTTCATCGTTGACATTAGAATTTGACATTTTCAAACATCAAAATTATTATAAAAAAAGGTAATGAGTAGCTACATTGCAACACCGCGGTACTACTTTTCGTCCAGCATCCACCATGCCGTGCCGCCGCCCTTCCTACTTCCGTCCCGTCCCCGTGCCGTCGCCATTTTCAACGGGTAAAGCTCACTGGTGGCGTCATCTTGGTGATCGTTTGAAAGAAAGAAGCTACATGTTCAGAGTGGTTCAAACTCATACCGTCGTTCTATTTGAAGACTTATCAACTACGTGTGATAATATCGGTAAGGCTACTTCAAGCGTTAAACTCTGGGGGTGGTTAGTCAGTCACAACAGTGACTTACTTCGGTAGGCTAGAGTGACCAGTAGGGAAGAACATTTTTCTGTGCTTGGCGACTCTTCGCGTTTCAGCATCCACTTGTTCTATGTAACAGATTTCATTTCATATTTGCGGTGATTATATCGCGTGGCGGTTGGGATGGCGAGTAATGAGCTCATAACCTAGCGTGGTGGCTTGGCCTAGCCTCCCCTTCAGGCTGTGTCTCGGTACGCCCAGACCGCTGTTGACTGTTGTGGATTTGAATCATGTATCTTAACCTTCATTGCGGATGTTTTTAACCTTGTCTGTTGACTGCTATTAACCTCCATTGATTGATTAAAACTGTTTCCAGGCCATGAAGTACTCGGTGACGGAGTTCAAAGATGGCAAGTACGCTGTCTTGACATCAGACATCAAAGATTTTGATCGATATTCTTGCCCCCAAGAGATAGATTATGACAACCTACATGATGTGAAATGGCAAGAGAGTTTTCACTCCGATTCTATCCATGATGACGGATACTATCCAGGGAAAATACTAGTTGTTGCTGGTAAGTTAAATTAGTGTTTCTGTTAAGTATTTGGCCACCAATCCTGTTGCACTTCTTGTGATTTTAACTTGTATTCTATTTAACAGCTACTATCAAGGAATTGAAGAGTAAAGCAGCAGAATTAAAAATCAAGAATGTCAAAAACTGGTCACAGTTTGTAGACGATACTGACGAGAAGCAGACTGGAAGGAAACAGGGTCAATCAAGCAAGAGGACTTCGAGATCAGAAAAATCGGTTAGTATTTGGTATCACTTCACAGGAGATAAATGTGAGCGTGTTTTTATTCCCTTCGGTTTTCTTGTGTGTTTGTGTGTGTGTGGGAGTGGGAGTGGCATTCCATAATTTTTCCTATTTAACTTTGGACTTTGTTCTTAATTCTCATGCAACCGTATCAATTGACATTTGTCATCATGCTAATTGGGATATGGTTTCTTGTCATTGTAGTATAATTTTGTTTGGTCTTTCGACAGTAAGTTTGCATTTTCCTAGCTGGTGTGGTTAAGAGTTATACTATAAATCTTTAAATTGGAATCTTCTAAAACATGTTATTTGACATGATAACCAGTTTTTTGTGCATCTTCACATGGAGGTTGAGAGATATTCTAACATATCTTTTACAAAATCAGTATTGGCAAGAGATTTTTATGGACTTAAATGTCACATTATGTTTCTGCCTTGGCTACACTTTCATTGCAAAATCTTCATTCCCGTCAAACTGATTTCAAAAGACCTGCATATCATGACTTCATGGTTGTATTAGTTTCTTTCCTGTGTGTTTCCAAATCCCATTATGCTTTAACCAATGCTAATTACATTAACAGAGTACCGTGGACAAAGAAGTGGCAGCGAAGAAGGCAAGGATGGGGAAGACATTAGCACACATCAAGCGTGGACGAAGCGAACCAGCAGCACCAAGTCCAACTAAGTCTCCCGTGAAACCTCATATGAATGTAATTGAGTCAGGTCAATCTCCCCAGTCAAGTCTATCTCCTCTTAAAACCAAATCATTGCCTGTGAAATCCACACACATCAAGCGTGGACGAAGCGAACCAGCAGCACCAAGTCCAACTAAGTCTCCCGTGAAACCTCATATGAATTTAATTGAATCAGGTCCATCTCCCCAGTCAAGTCTATCTCCTCTTAAAACCAAATCATTGCCTGTGAAATCCACACACATCAAGCGTGGACGAAGTGAACCAGCAGCACCAACTCCAACTAAGTCTCCCGTGAAACCTCATAGGAATTTAATTGAATCAGGTCCCTCTCCTCAGTCAAGGCTATCTCCTCTCAAAACTAAGTCATCGCCTGTGAAATTCACTGTTGCCCCTCTGACATTTAAAGTGTCTCCTGTGAAATCTTTTGCTTTGAAACCTTCAGTCTCTCCTCAGAAGCAGAAGCTGAAAGAAGATGTGGAGTTGTCAGAGTCTTTCAAAAAGAACAAGCGTATTCAAGAACATGAAGAGCAAGATAGAGTCATGTCTATTCAGGCTGATTCAAACTATGGTGACAGTGATGGTGACACAACATTGCCTGTGTTTGATGAGAATGATAAAGTGAGTGACTGTGGAAGTAGCGAATCTTTAGGCTTAGAATCCAGTGGTGATGATGACCCAACAGTGTTGCTGTTTGATCTGAAAAAGAAGTACAATAGGCAACTCATTACATTGGAGCAATTTGAAGGTAAATTGTCAAAGTGCCAAAAAAAATTGAAGGCATCTCAAGAACAGGTAGAAGAGTTGAAGGAAGAGCTCAAGAGGTCTCAGAAAGACAAACAACTTATCCAGAAGAAATTGGAGCTGCTGAATGGGGAAGTCAAGGACCTGCATGCGATTAACTTCCAGCTGCAGAGGGACCTCTTGTCTAGCTCAGGTTACAATCTTTATTTATTATGAGCTCATGTTCTGTCATTTTCAGCAATCAGGTACTACTCCTATCCCCTCCCATTTGTGTTCCTCTTAATCCATCCTCATCCTGGTGCTGAAGATTATAATTTGAAAAGTAGTGTTAACGGGTTTCTTATCATCCCTTTCCCCTTGTAACACATGGGGCATAGATTTGCAATGTGAGTCCATGTTAATTCGAGTTTTACCATTGTGCTTTATTTTTTCTCCAGGTAATCAATTTGACAAGGATAAGACTGCATGCCGGAATCTTTTTGGTGAAGGTTAGTGCTTCCATAACAAGTGATTTTTTCTTATTATTATCCTCAAATTTCTGGATCTGATATGTTATTGTGATTTTAGCTCAATCCAAGGGTGCTGCTAGCAATAACTTTCAAGTGGAGGATGGAATTTCTGTCAGTAAAAATTATTTCACTGGAAGTGTGGACACCAACATAAATACTATGGACAATGACCTTGAAAGTGGTATGTAACTGTTACACACCTGTTGATTTGCTATTAGTAGGCGCCTGCATCCAATTTCTTGTTGCAGAGGATAGGGCAGGAGAGGCAAAAGAGGTAAATGTTCCAAACAACGGGTCCAAGGATGGGGCAGATTCTGGAAGTAACCAGGAAGAAAGTGGTAAGCAGCATATGTAAGTTAAACTTTGCAAATCATGTGCATATTTTAATAATATTTTTCTTCTCATCTTATTAATTTTAGAGGGGCACACGAGTGAAGAGGAAAATGTTGCTCAGAGAATCTGTGACGACCTTACAAATAAAAAGCTTCTTCCCGTTATCAAAAACAAGGTAAGTTTGTCTGGTTTTTTTCCTGCCTATTTGTGGGGGTATCACAAGATATCAGTCTTTTTGGTTGTTTCTTGCATACCACTTTTCCGTTCAATTTTTTTTCTCTATGAATTTCAGGTGTATGTCGGCAGTGGTCAGCACATAAATAGCAATCTATGGGCCAAATTGAGGAAGCAAAGGAAAGATACTTTATTTTTAAAAGATGCAGCTCTAGGTGTCTACGGGTTTGAAGGTCTCAAGCAACGCTGCAGCAAAAGGAAGTCACCAGGCCTTAAGGTTGCCACCCCTCGTAAAGTAAAACTTTTGACATGTAAGGGAAACAGACATTTTACTACCTGTGAATTACTTGCTAATAATACCTTCCTCTTATATAATCTTGTCTTTTCAGCAATGGTTGTGGGCAAGATGTGGGCCAAAGGAGAGAAGGGTCCAGCAGAGGTGGCTGTCATGAAGGAGAAAGTCCCTAACTGGCTTGGGGAAAAGATGACAGATTGTCGCAGGGTAAGTGTCGCCATTTTATTGTTCTTTGATCTCCCTGCTAAACTGTTGCTTTAGTACCTACTTACAATTAATTCTAGCCGCTTGCCAGCTCGGCAGATTCCAGCACTGAATCTAAGTCAGACCACGGTCACAGCCATAAGAAGTCTTCTAGCCATAGCAGCCGGAAGCACAATTCAGCTCACAAATCGACCAGCAGCGCAGCAAGGCCGATTAGGAGTGCAGGAAGGAACCTGGTAAGTGTTACCTTCTGAAGGGATGTTGAAACGAAAGGTCAAATAGATCAGATGTTTTATGGTAATTTTTATGCACCCTTTAAGATGTTTAGACAAGAATGCCATGCAAAATTGAGTAGCTACCTGGCACATCAATTTAAAGTATATTTTTAGAAAATGTCAGGGTAATTGGAATATTAGGTGGGGCATTACTATTTTCATGGAACAATTGATTAAGCTTCAACCTCCCTTGATGAACTCATATTTAATTAATGATCCTGAAAGCGTGCTATATTAATATCCTCTATTTCTTTCTAGCCTACCTGGTCTGTGAAGTTGTAAAGTGAAACAGAAGATTTGGAAAGGATCTTAATCAAAGTTATACTTAATTTGTAATTGAATAAATTCAGTTTTATTTTTGCAGTAATTCTTTCAATTACACTCACTTATGTACCTGAAGTTCATGGTTTGCCGTTGGACAGTTGGAGAGGTTTGGATGCTGCGATAGCCGTGCCTACCCTATTGCTCATCAAAATGGAAACTCACATTTTGGGGAAGAGATACCTCAGCCTTTGGTGGCACAGAGCTCCTGGAAGTTAGGCCCGTCTGTCAGACGTAAGTGCTCGTCGGAATTGACTACCATCGGTTTTACATGAGTTTCGTTGCTGCTGTGCAATTTTGATGCCAGCCAAACGTCTAAACAACGCAAAATAGTGCTTCTGGAGTCATCTTGTGGAACCGCCGAGAGGGTAGATGGGCCTGTCACACACGGGCGCTGAAGGGGTTGCCTACCCTTCAGTTAGCAGGCGCCATATGCCTTCGTTGCTGCTGATTGCTCCCCCTTACGTCTTGTGATCAGCTACTGAGCAAAGGTAACACAATATTTTCAAGCTTTCCACTGAACGGAGCTGGTGTCCGGTTCCCCATGGTGGTCATAGGTAGAAGCATCTTCCAGAGATGTTCCGGCCGTATTGTGTACGTGCGCAGCCGGCTGGAAATCCACATTCCGTTCGGGACTCTCCACTCCGGCCGAGATCACTTCCAGCCGAAATTGTATCCCAGCTGGAATTCAAATTCGTCCGGAAATCACATTTCCGTTTAGTTCATCTACGCCCGGAATTAAATCCCGGCTGGAATTCAAATTCGTCCGGAAATCACATTTCCGTTTAGTTCATCTACGCCCGGAATTAAATCCCGGCTGGAATTCATTTCCGTCCGGAAACGGTCCCAAATTACGGCCGTAGTCTTAGCTGTCCGGCCGGAACTCATTCCGGCCGGAAACGTTTTTCCGGCTGGAACGTGAGCGGAATTTTCGCCTGGGCGTTGGCTCCGAGAGATGGCGCTAGTGGTCAACGGCGTTTTCTGGCTCGCGCTGCTGTTATACATACAGCAAGTTAGTCTAGTCTCCGGGCGAGTCCCCTCCGCACGTACCCAGTAGTTATGATCTGACGGCATCAGTTGGGCATTTTGACACGTCCGACACACATGATTCTTATTGAGTGGTTAGGAAGCGAAGTGTCAGGAGAGTGATCATCACTCTCCTGAAGAATTACTCAGTGATGAATTATCTAGTTAAAAAGAGTATGCCATTCAGAAGTCAACAGATTTCTGTCTGAAAAACAAGTACTCCGGTCTTGAGAACATTCACACACTTGGAACTTAGAAATTTTGGTTTCTGATAAGACAAAAAATACTCCGTAGAGAGAGAGAGAGAGAGAGAGAGAGAGAGAGAGAGAGAGAGAGAGAGAGAGAGAGAGAGAGAGAGAGAGAGAGAGAGAGAGAGAGAGAGAGAGGAGAGAGAGAGGGAGAGAGGGGGGAGAGAAAGGGGGTGGGGGGAGGGAGAGACAGAGGAGAGAGTTGAAGAGAGAGACAGGGAAAGCGTTGAAGAGAGAGACAGGGAGAGTGTTGTAGCACTACGTTAAGGAGGAGGCAGCCTTGGTGTGGTTGGTGCGCGCTGCTAACAAGATGTGGGGGTGCAGTGCTTTGTGCTGGGCGCGTGGGGTTGCGGGGGCCACCTCACCGGCCCCACTGCCGCGCGCCACGCCTCAGAACGGCACGGCGCATGGCACTGCATGGCATGGCACATCCCCTCCGCACGCAGCCAGCCAACTTCCAATCTCGTCAACAATTCACAAGCCCTGCCCGGCTTGGTCCGACCCAGCCCGGAGCTCGCTAGAGTGGGACGGAAGGCATGACGTCCAGAGGCCAGAGAGACGTAGGCCCATAGGCCTCCCTGCGCGTCCTCTGGGACAGCCGGTCCGTCCCCGGCAGGACCCGGCAGGACCCGGCAGGACCCAACAGCGCACAAGGCATCATCTCGATCAAAGCCGGCCGGCGTGCAGCGGCTGCTGGATCCCATGGGGAGTCCATGGGGAGCGGACAGGGAACCATGGGACCGGTTTGTTTACTTTTCCTTTTCTAGCACGTACAGCGCGGGTAATTAAATGACGCTTGGAAAACAATCACACGCAGGTAAAAAAGAACCCACACACTAATCAAAAATCCCGCGCATTATTTGCGCTATACGAACACGCCGGTGCGGCCGCCCAGCTCGTGTGCTCTGGAGATGGATGTCCGGCTCAGTAGTGCGGATGCGGAACAACCCCCTGGCCGCCAACTGGCCGCCCCCGCCGGCGGGTCTGAGCCGGGGGCCGCGGGGAACGGTAGTGGTGGCCGTTGTACGCCGGGAACACCCCTGACCTCCCACCTCCCCGCGCTACAGGAGCAACAACAAAATAATTTCAGAAGCGCCTAACTAACCGGAAAATTGATATTCAAGCTCCCAGTACCCCCCCCCCTCCCGCCCTATAAACTGCTGCCGAGAATTCCTCTTGTTTAGCGCGGTGTCTATGTAGTGGTGCGGGTAAGGCAGACAGGTAGGAGAGGATTCGGCGGGCACGGGGGGCGGGGCGGGGCGGGGGGGGGGGCACGGTGGGTCGGGGCGGGCACGGGGGGCGGGGCGGGGCGGGGCGGCCTGTTTGTCCGCCCCTGTTTTTACGCCGGTCCGCTAAAATGTTGTTTGGCGAGCTGCTGCAGAGCCACGGGAACTGCGAGAAGCCCTCCATCATGTTATAGCCAAGCCTTATTTGATGAGATTCGTGTGTTTCGGTCTGCTACTAATCAGAGCGCACCGTCCCCGCCGGCCGTGGGGCAGCCGTGATGCAGCCGTGAGGCAGCCGTGAGGCAGCCATGAGGCAGCCATGAGGCAGCCATGAGGCAGCCATGAGGCAGCCATGAGGAAGCCATGAGGCAGCCGTGATGCAGCCGTGATGCAGCCGTGAGGCAGCCATAAGGCAGCCGTGATGCAGCCATGAGGCAGCCGTGAGGCAGCCATGAGGCAGCCATGAGGCAGCCATGAGGCAGCCATGAGGCAGCCGTGGGCCAGAGGCCGCCATAGGCTCCATGGCAAGGGCGTCACGCGGCCCGTAAGCTCATGAGCCGACCGAGCGTCAATACACGCATTACGGTTTGTTTGCAAATTAGTTTTTCGTCGGGGAATTGTGGAGGACCGGGGGCGCCGCAGTGGAAAGCGATGATATATAGCGGGAGAGAACTGTGTGCATGGTGCATGCACGCCATATCCAACGTACCGTCGTATCTTTTGTCCTCGCTGCAGTCGCTGGTAAATAATTTCCGGCGGCCAGAGTTTTTGTGTGTGTACTGGAGGTGCTAGGGGGAGCAGGAGGTCCTGGAGGTGCTGACGGGGTACAGGAGGTCCTGGAGGTGCTGAGGGGGAGCAGGAGGTCCTGGAGGTGCTGACGGGGTACAGGAGGTCCTGGAGGTGCTGAGGGGGAGCAGGAGGTCCTGGAGGTGCTGACGGGGTACAGGAGGTCCTGGAGGTGCACAGGTCCTGGAGGGCACAGGAGGTCCTGGAGGTGCTGACGGGGTACAGGAGGTCCTGGAGGTGCTGAGGGGGAGCAGGAGGTCCTGGAGGTGCTGACAGGGTACAGGAGGTCCTGGAGGAGCGGTGGCCACTGCCACGCGGTCGCCGTTCATTGTCCGATCCGGTCCCGCCGCATGTTTGGCGCGGCGGCCGGCGGCCCCCGCAGTGACGCCGTCCCCTGTAATATGCATGGGCCGGGCCCAGGATGCCCCAGGACGGGTCCCCACGACACCACCTGGGACGGACGCCGGACAGCCCCTATGACAATAACCGCGGCCGCCTCTGACGGGGTCCGAGCCGCTGCTGGGGTCGCATACCTGATTGGGGACATTCAAAGTTAAGGCTCGCAGTATACACTTTCGGGGAGTCGTAGCGAGGTGTCGAGGCGACTGGGCTGGGTCCTCTGCGCAGTAGTATCATGTGCTTAGAATACCTTTATTTTTATTTTTTAAACTGGCCAAATTTTCTTGGGTTTTGAGCATAATAAGTATTAAGTACATGTCGACGATACCGGGTCGAAGGGATTAGACAGACGAACTGTGGCAGAAGTGGGGGATCAGCACCACCGCGATCACTGTTGAAGCGCCGCGCCAGGCTTATCGCTCGCTATTGATTCGCTCCTATTTATTGTTATCGTTCGCTGTTCCGCTCCCACCCTCTCTCTCCCCCCCCCCCCCCTCTCTCTCTCTCTCTCTCTCTCTCTCTCTCTCTCTCTCTCTCTCTCTCTCTCTCTCTCTCTCTCTCTCTCTCTCTCTCTCTCTCTCCCCCCCTTGCATCGGCAAGTAGAAGGGGCAGAGGGGTCTTCCGAGGAGAATTAGACAAAGTTTGCCGGCAGCGTGAGCCAGGAAGCCAAGACCGGGATCGGCGGCGGGCCGGCGGGGGCCTCCAAGCTGAGCGGAGCGGGCGTCCATCGGTCGTCGGGCTAATCAGGACTCGGGCCACTTTAATTTCTAAAGCTTTCTCTTGCGGCGAGCAGCGAGCGGGGCAGCGCAGACCGGGTGACGGGAGGCCGGGTGACGGCGCGGAGACGGGAAGGGACGGCTCTGATTGTCCGTGTCAAGCGCCAGTCCTTGCCTCCGCCGCTCCGCCCCCAAGTGAGTAATTAGACGGGTGCATTATGAATCGCCCGCCACTCGTTCCTTCCGGATAGCGGGCCCCGAGCGAGGCCGAGGGAGCCATATCACTGCCACTTGTCGATGATACACCAACCTAAATCATGCTGATTCTTTTGATTTTCTTCGTTTTTTCTTTCTCTCCACAAATTTTTTTCTTCTAAAAACAATGTCGGTTTAAACCTAGATTTTTTTTGTTTTCCCTGTACATGGCGCTAATGTCCGTCGGTATTCGAACCCGTGTTGCCTTCGAGAGGCGAATCACTTGCGTAATCCTGTGTACAAAATCCTAGAAATTTTTAAAAACAAATTGAAAAAAATTGCGAATTTAAAGTTGGACTTACACTTCATGCTAAAAAAAATAGCACCTGCATACGCTGAAATAGCCAGAAAAGGAATAAAATTATAAAATTAACGAAAACGACGGGGTGTAATCCGACGAAATCCTGAAATCTGTGTACATACCCAGGTAAAACGGATCTTTATAAAACTGTATATAAGGACAGGCATATACACATTTATATTATTGTATATAAACTGTATAAATATTTATAAGAGCCTTTATAGAAATATATAAAGGTTGTTGTATAAAATCATATATAGACCTGTATACAATGTGTTAATCTTATATACATCGTTATAAAGATGTATACAACTGCATAAGACCATACAGAACTATATACTGCCTTTATAAGACCGTATAAAGCCACCTGTATACAATTACATACAGGCGTTTATACAATTGTATACAGGCATTTATACAAGTATATATGTTTGTATAAACCAATATAAAGCTATCTGTATACAAACATATAAAACTTTTATAAAACGTTATAAAGAGCTTTATAAACATTTATAAAACTTTTATACAACTTTATAAAAATCCGTTTTACCTGGGTAGTTTAAGTGATTGGTTGCCCCCTCGGTTGCCTTCCAGAACGTCAGGTACTTCAAAGTTGTATGGTTCAGGGAAATAACCCAACCACAGACGCAAAGGATCTGGTTTCCTTCGAAAGGAGACTCGTGAATTTCATTGATTCGAGTGATACAACGTTATAGAGAGAGAGGGAGAGAGAGAGAGAGAGAGAGAGAGAGAGAGAGAGAGAGAGAGAGAGAGAGAGAGAGAGAGAGAGAGAGAGAGAGCATGCACGGATCGGGCGCGCCGCACTGTGTAAAAACAACAGGACTGGCTCTGCTATTTGTCCCGCCTCCGCCTCTTGAATTCCCCCTGCCGCTCCACTGTATGGCATTGAATGGAGCTCTGCCGCCCGCTGCCGCCGCCGTCCGTCCGATTGGATCGCATGCTCTCTCACTCTGTCTCTCTCTCTCCCCCACAGCCGGGGTCTGTGCCAGTCTGTGCACTATCCGTCTCTGTTCATCCCCGTGCGCTCGGTCGGCTGGGCTGTGAGCCCAGCCCAGCCCAGCCCAGCCCAGCCCAGCCCAGCCCAGCCCAGCCCAGCCCATCCCAGCCGGCATTCAGGCAGACTGGCATCGCATAGCACTGTTTACAGGCACGGTGTACCGAAGCGCCCTGATGACGTCAGCCCCCCCCCCCCCCTCCTCCCCGTCAATCCCTACTCTACCCCTTCCCCGACCTGTACGACCGCTGGTCGGCCCCAGGTACAGAAACCCGAACAGGATCACAGTGCGCCCCTGGCGGCCGGCGGAGCCAGCGGAGCACAGAGCTCAGCGGAGCAAGAACGGCGGAGCGCCTGGTGAGCAGCGGGGTAGGCAACACGCACACACCGGCGCGCTGCGGGCTTGCCTATCCCGCCGTCGTAAGGCGCTACGTGCCGGGTGGAGGGGTGCTGCTGCAGCAGCTGCTGCTGCGCATGCGTGGCGCTTCGACACCCTGCCGCTGCCGCCGCCGCTGCCGCCGCTGCCGCCGCCGCCGCCCCGCCGCCGTCACATCCGAACAACCTGCTCTGCTGACGTCACGGCAAACTTTCAGCAGGCGAAACTTTTTTAACGCCGGGGCCGCGCGACGCGGACGGGAGTGATCGCATAGAATTCCCCTTCATTACCGGCGGAGAGAACTCAGCGGGCGCCAGGTCAGCAGTGTCCAGCGGGTCCAGACGGTGGGGCCGCGAGCCCGCCGGGGCCGGACACACATTAATCAGTATCCTCCTTAAAAATCCTCCCCGCACGGCGCGGACAACCCGCAGGGCCATAAATAAAACACGACCCACGACGACCGCCACGGGGCCGGAGTCAAGTCGGCTGGCCGGGGGGCCGGAGCCCGGAGCCTGGAGCCCGGAGCCTGGAGCCCGGAGCCTGGAGCCCGGAGCCTGGAGTCTGGAGCCCGGAGTCATAGGGCGAAGCGGGGGGCGAAGCGGCGCGGACCTCGGAATGAGATTCCGCCCATCTGTCTGATAACGAAAACACTCGCACCGCGCCAAGGCAGCCAAGGCGCACGCACGCGCGCGCGCGCGGCCACACGGACGGATGGACGGGCGAGGAGTCGAGAGGAAACAAAGTATAAATCATTCATCGTGGAGCCGGCCGTGGTCTGGTCTGTCCGCAGACGGAACCTGCGAACTACGCTGATGAGAATTACACTTATTATTTAATAGTTCTTTTGTTTTGTTGTTGTTGTTGTAAATTTTCACTGCAGGTACCACAATGTCTTGCCCCCATCCTCACAGCCCTCCGATTGCTCCCTCACTCGTACCAGCGTACCACGAATTAAAATGATATTTTGATTTTTTATCAATTTATTCTGGGTTTTACTTGTTTCTCTCTAATTATTCTGGTTGTATTTTTCTGGCTGACTGAATTGTTTCTGGTTTTTTATTTTTCAGGGTCACAAGGATTTTAGTTGTTGTTGTTGTAGTGAGGGACCCCTTGCAACCCTTCCACCTTTCCGGCCCGCCTCTCCAGGGCGGTGAGCAATCTCATTTGCTGCTGACGAGGCCTGTGCCTGACAGACACATGGGCACCCGTGGGCTGACGCCAACCCTGCTCTGTGGGCATGGAAGTTGATCTTTGCAGACACCGAGGCCACAAAAGGAGCAAAGCCGCACCGCCGCCGACAAAGAAGAGAGCAAGCATGATAACAATAACACCGTCGTCGTCCTGGTGGCCTGCTGAGGGACAAGGACAGACAGAGGCGCTCGTTTTTAGGCGGCGAGGGCAAACCTCAGAGGGCCGTCCGGGGAGACTTGGGCCGGCGGCGGCCAGGGAACCGGGACCAGACTCGACTCTGGGCGCCTTCTTGTGAGCACAGCGCCGTGCCGCCGCCTACAGAATACATCTCCGAAATTCTAGAACATTTATTGGACGTACTCCCCCCCTTTTTTTAAAGCCATGTTTGCCCTTTAGAAGAGATTTTAGGAATACCTTTCTGGGCAGAGACCACATCGTAGGGATTCTTCAGCCCTTCCCACCACACCACCACCACCACCAACGGTTCCGATTCCGTCTCCTTTTCTGTCAGCGCGAGGCGCCGCAGGAAAAAAAGGGAGAAGGAGAAAGCGAAAGAGCATCGGCGCGGTCGGCGTAAAAAAAGATATCTCTCTCTCTCACATTACCGATAGATATGGAGCGGAAGGGGGTCAGCAGGCAGTGGTGAGCCCCGAGCCCCCGCAGCCCCCAACCCCCCCAACTCCCGCCCGCCCCTGTCGGACACATAGGAATGGACCAGGGAATAGACATCCGGAGCGGGCCATCTCTTCTGAAAAATGCTCTCTCTCTCTCTCTCTCTCTCTCTCTCTCTCTCTCTCTCTCTCTCTCTCTCTCTCTCTCTCTCTCTCTCTCTCACCCACACACACACACACTACCAACCGATCAAACGCTCACACGCTCTTTATTGTCCTATATTGCAAGTCACCGTGCGCACTCTCCCCGGACTGCGCTGGGCCAAGCTTTTATATCCACCTGTCCCGAGGGGAGGGGGGAGGGGGAAGGCAACGAATCGGGAAGCACTGTGGTTGACTGTGGTGGTATAGTTTGGTGGGAAGAGGGCGGGGGGGGGGGGGGGGCACGCAAGGGAGCAACAGCGGGAGGGGGTGGGGGAGAGGGCCCCAAGGCAGTGATAATTGGTGTCGCTCCATTGAGCGTCTAGCGGGGCCTAACGCCTCCAACTTACACCGCTTGATCCCCCACCCCTCCCGCCGCCTTCCACGCAGTAGCAGCGGGTAGCAGAGGCGGTGGTAGCAGCGGTAGCGGCAGTATTGCAGTGTGCGGCGGCGGACTCGAGGGGAGGAGAGGAACCCACGTAAGACGCGTTGGCCTCCAGCGGCAGCGGGGCACCGTGACGGAGGCCATGGGCCCGCGGGGGCCGCGCCGTGCTGGAAGTTGTGGCCGTGGAGGCCCTGCCCGGCCCCACCGTTCCAGGTCGGCCAAGTTCGCACTTCGCGGCGGCGGGTGCGACGGGACGGTGAGGGTCCGGGCCCGGCCTGGTGGCTGCTGCTGGCCCCCGACGAATAAGAAGTTATCGGCTCAGCCATGCAGGCCCTGGCGGCCCTGAACCCTGGCAGACCCGGACCGGACCCATCTCCGGGAGGGGGAGGTGGTACGGAGGCCGGAGGGTCCAAGCCTTGCCCAGCGCCGTGAAAGAATCGTTCAGACAATGGCTCCCCGCGCCCCCACTGCTGCCTGCCACACCGCACCGCGGGGGAGGGGGGAATAGGCTGCGGGTCTTTTCACCGTACCGCCAAACCGCCGGACTGCAACCCGGCCACTGCGACCACGGCTACCACCACCACACCGCCACCACGAGCGCGGGGCCGGACCCAGGCCGGACGAGGGCCATTGTGTGACGCGAATAGGGATAGGGGCGAGAGAGAGAGAGAGAGAGAGAGAGAGAGAGAGAGAGAGAGAGAGAGAGAGAGAGAGAGAGAGAGAGAGAGAGAGAGAGAGAGAGAGAGAGAGAGAGAGAGAGAGAGAGAGAGAGAGAGAGAGAGAGAGAGAGAGAGAGAGAGAGAGAGAGAGACAGAGACAGAGACAGAGACAGAAACAGAGAGAGGAGAATAGTATCCGAAAGCGAGGAAAGCCACAGAGGGTATGCAAGTGTAAATAAGCTGCACCGAATTGGTCGACTTCCTGCAAGATGCACACACATTCACACACACACGTACCCGGACGAGGCTCCCAGAGGTAGGGCTGGTAGGGTAGAGGGTCCCCCGGGACGGTCCGGGCCTCGGGGCTGCTTCTCGCGCGCTTCCCCCCCCCCCCCCTCTCTCTCTCTCTCTCTCTCTCTCTCTCTCTCTCTCTCTCTCTCTCTCTCTCTCTCTCTCTCTCTCTCTCTCTCTCTCTCTCTCTCTCTCTGTCTTTTTCCCTTTTCCAGACAATTGAAGGAATTCCAAATCTTCGCGCGCGTAGCTCTTCTTTCACGCGAAACGGCTGGCAGAAAAGAGGTGAGCCGGAGGGATGAGGGAGAAGGGCCGCGGTAGAGTCGGGAAAATGCGGGGCAAAAAAAGGGGGTAGTCGAGCGGGTGTGTCCGGGGGAGGAGGGGGGACAAAGAGGGAGGGGAAAGCGGGTGTTTGGCGTGCGTATGCGTAGGATCGGTGTGGAAAGAGGTGGGGAGGGGCGCTACGCATATCCATTTCCGAGGGGGGGAAGGTGCCGAGAGCCACAGGCAAAGCCAACCCGGCCAATGCCACAGCCAATCAATCGGCGTTGGGCTGCGCTTCCCTCCTTGGAGTGGCTGCCCCTGCTCTCTCTCTCTCTCTCTCTCTCTCTCTCTCTCTCTCTCTCTCTCTCTCTCTCTCTCTCTCTCTCTCTCTCTCTCTCTCTCTCTCTCTCTCTCTCTCTCTCTCTCTCTCTCACACACACCCTCCGGGGCCTCCGGACTGCGAGCTGGGCGGACGACGTGCAGACGCTCATGATGATAGTGGCGCCGGCACCGCCGCAAGAAGAGCACCGCGTTCACGATTCCAATGAGTTGTTTATCTTTGCCGTCGTTGGGCTTCGGCTGCGCGGCGGCCAGCAGCAGCAGAAGTATAGCAGAAGCAGCAGCATCCCCTGGTAGAATCGGGCCAACACACCCCGGGGCCCGGGGGGAGAGATGGGGAAAAGGGGAGCGCGAGTTTTTCCCCCCCTTTTGTTTCTCGACTATATTGCTTCGACGTCACGCGCGACCAACATCGTTTTATGTTTTTGTGTCGCGTCTTCGTCGTCCTGGAAGCCACTGGCCAGGCCTGGGCACTAGCCACCTACCCCTAGACTCTGCTGTGGTGGAAGTGCGTGGATTATGGAACCGCCTGCGGGAATTTTTCTAGTCTTTAAATTGCTCTCCCATACAGAAAGAGGGGATGCTGCTGCTGCTTCTGCTGCTGCTGGCCGCCGCGCAGCCGGCAGTAACGTTGGATATCAGAGAATATGACCTAGTGGCTTCTGCTTCAGCACCGTACGGACCACCCAGAACGCTCCCTCAACCCTCATCCCCTTCTCTCTTCACTACCCCTCAGAGGTCTTGGGAGATTCCCATACGCGCGTCGTGTAGTCTCCGCTCTCCCCCTGGCTGAACGAAACCGAATCTGGAAGCGTAACCAGTGAAACATCTTCTGCACGAGATGTGTTTGTCTTTTGTTCACACTGATGTCAAAGGCCCTCGAAAACAGCCAAACAAGACAGGTTTACGGAATCACTGATTTCAAAATTTTGTCACAAACATCTAGATTTATCAATGAAAAGTAATAGTTAGTGGTGTGATACATATTCTTCTGGTAAAATTAGGCGCTTCCCCTGAGGCATTATTTGATTTTAACTCATATAGCGGCAGTTACTCGCAAGCTTATTTAGCGGCAGGACCAACCATAGAATTCCTGTCTTCTGCTTGTAAGTAAACAAAATGTGGCATTTATACGATTAATTCAACATTTTGACCTTGAAAGAGCACGTTGTTGATAAATCATTAGTATTTCTTATTTATCGCATCCTGATAAGTTCGGTGAGGTTGTGCAACTGAAGCTTTTTGGATGATAACAGATGTTTTACATCCTTCCTTTGCTCACATTATTCTGTAGTAGTTGCTGACTTTTTCTGTAGTAGGGGGTTTATTCGTGGGTGAATGATTTGTATTTTTTCGTATTAATTGATTTTGTTTCGCCGGCTAAATTTTATAAAAGTTTTGTCATGCATCTCAAATCACAACTGGTTATTTGGTTAGAATCTCTTTCTATCACACTCTGTGTTGACGGTCAATTCCTCTCAGGTTCATCCTTTGAAAATCATCTTCAGATTTTTGAAAGATCAAAGCCCTACTAGTGGTTGAACATAAAATGAATGTTTTCTTTTCATGTAGGTTGGAATTCAGCAACCGACTCATCAAATGAATTGCCAATTTGGAATACGGTTTCATTTAGATGAGCCGGCGAAATTGTGAGGAAATATGCAACATCCCTTACACTTGCATCATCCACAGCCAGCACCTGTCCATCAAGGAGTGCATGCAATTGCACATGTGAATCACAATGTGCGCCATGGAAGGAGCAATTGCAATGGAGACAGCACCCACAGGTAAAATCCCAATTTCTTTGCTGTTTTGTATTTTGTTTCTGTGTTTCATGTCCCCTTCTAATATTCGTGCTCAATTCTCTTGATTACAGTTACTCTCAAGCTGCACAGCATACAGCTTTACCCAAACACATCCCAGTGCCATACATTCCAAGAGATGGGGACGTGTTGTTTGAATTTATCATGTTTCTGTTCACGGTTGTGTGCTGTGCCCTCCAGTTTCTAATTATATATCGATCAATCTTTTGGTTGCCATATTCCTTCAACGAATTTGCTCTGGTATTACAGCACATCTCAGATATTTGGTTGCTTTCATATGTCTGCAGTACAATCTCCTTAAATGGGCTTTTTGTCTTTCAGAATGTTGATGTTGATATCCATCTCATCATATTTATTGGAGTAATTTTGATGAGGCGTCTGGTTTACACGATGGTATCTCGTGTTGGGCAAGCATATGTTTCTTCTGTGCTGTGGCCAGCAGCACAGAAAGTGATTCAGTTAATTATGCTAGGTTGGGTGGGTTCTGTAATCCTTTTCTGCCTCTACAATATCATGCACACCCATCCTATAGTCAAATTGTTTTATTTGTGCTACCCGTGAGTTATTGATTTATCCAAATACTATTTGCTTTTTATTTATTGAGCTCAACAATCATTGTCTCTCATCTCTTTTGCAGACTTTCTCTTTATTTTATATTATTTGGTCTCAGAGTTGGTCCTTTTTTTGATCTGACAGTGTTTTCTGTCTCTGATCCAGAACAGCAAAGTAAATCAATACTGAGTATGTACTGTGAAGCATCAAAATGTGCTCAGTTGTATTGACTGAATAATGATTTATGTCAATTGATCTTTTCTCTTTCTGAAGGCTTTGATGGGAGTCCCTTACACAACTGCTCCACTTCACCAGAAGCAATTCGGGAGGAGGTTGATTTTTTGAAAAGTGACATAAATAATCGGATGAAGCAGGTTTTGTTCAATTCTGTGTTCTCAGCATATTATGCTGGGTTCATTCCTTGCTGCTTTGCTACGGTAAGAGTCTATGTGAACAATTTTTTTGCTAGCATCTAAATTGACTTATACATTGACTTGATTTTTTGTTTTCTCATGATGAAGACTTTGATGTACTATGAAACTTACTGGGCAACTTTCCACATCTTATGGTTATGGCTCGGTAGTTTTGTCTTATATCTCACACATTGCTTTCCAGTAAGGTATGTATAGCAATTGAATTGGTTTTTAGATGTCTTTAAAATATTTGTCAAAATTGAAAGAAGGGAAATTGATGTTGGCGGAATACATATTTATTCATTGCATTTTGTTTTACAGATATTGTGATGTTATGCACAGATGTGCTCTTCATCTAGGTAGATGGCACCGATTGATAATGCCACATTCCAATGTTCAGTAAGTTCATACATATTGTACTCTAGTTTGTTTCAAAATTTCAAAGAACCTTAAAATGACAGGTGCTACTTCTTTATACTCCTTTGAACAGCTGGACAGGGAACAAGTTGTGGCCATTTGAATCGGTTGTTAAGCATTATGATAAACTGTATCAGGCTCTGAGTTCAACTAATGCTGCAGAACCTGGAAATCCAGTTCATAATCGCTTTTATGTGAGTGTCTACTGCTGGTCATTACAATTTGTTAACTGTTTGTGTGCTGCCTTTCTGTCATGTCTCTTTTTATATTTTGCAGGACTTATTCCAAAACCCAAGTCGTATTTATTTAGTAGTATTCACCATGCACATATTAATGATACTAGTCCAATTGATGCAATTGGCTACAGCATCCGAGTGGTACCAAGCGATCAGCATGGCTTCTGTTCTCTTCTTCAATTACTACACCCTATACAAGTTGCTACGTGACTTGTTAATCAGCCACAGGGTATACAAGGCAGAGCGCATTGTGAAAGACCGAGAAAATTCCTAGCATCAGGCTCCGGCGTCAGTGCTCAAACGAGCACTGTACGTCGCCATTCCCATTTTGCTTGCCATAATATTGGCTATGCTTTTGGGAAACTGCATCACACAGCCGCAGAACCTTCGTCATGTAAGGCCGACTCCAAGCCCTCCATCTGGGTCAATGCCCTTGGACAGTGTAAGGCGGAGGCTGCCTCAACCCACCCCTCAACCTCCACCTGTGACCAAACCAACTGCCACAGTAACAGCGAACGTTATTTCAAGGATCAGAGGCCAGGCAGATTCTGGCCTTCCTAACAGATTAAATTTAAAATGTGTTCATGCAGATGGGAAGGGTCGTGAGCTAACTTGCACACAAGTACCATCTTTGGATAATTAATTCATGATATCCATAGTTGTGGTCAGACAATCATATTCACCACCTCCTGATGCATAAAGCAATATTTGCAGTACTTAAATACCACTGAAGTCCAGTGGTAAATTCAAATGTGGTCAGGAGAGTGTTGAGTGATTGCTTGAGTAGAAGCTATATTTTTTTCTCCTGGCTGGTTTAGCAGAGGCTGATATAATTTTGTATGCTTGAACCTTTGTTGGATATCTTTTGTATTTTCTAGACTGTCCCTGTGAAAAGTTTGCAACTGTTTTGTTGGTTTTCATTACTGGAGCTACTATATGTTTGGAATTATTAGTTTTTCAACTTTCAAACCTTTTAAGTGCTATAAATTTGTGTTCATATTTAACTCAAGCACAAACACAGAATGTTACTCCCATTCTGCTTGACTACTTGTGGTAGAATGGAGTGTTGCCTCTTAGCACAAAGTGTTTTGCCATATCGAGATCTAATCTCACTCCTTGCTATATAGGTGGACTAAGAATTATTCTGTTGATTCTTGATGTAGAGTGCTATAAAAACAGGAGTTCATTTTTCATAGAAAATCTGTAACTGATTGAAAAACATTCTTCGTACAGTTGGACCAAACTAAAAGAGACATGTCATATCAGTTAATTATGTTCTCAACTCCATTTTGTTACCTTGTAGCATTGTTTTTTGATCTTTTTGTTTATTAGGTTTTAAACTGATATTGAACTGCATTTTGAATTATGGTTGAGTTGCATGTGTGAGTATTCTCAATTTCATTCAAAGACATTTGCTGGTGCGGTTGAGCTGTATTGTAGGGTCAGAATCAATACTAACTGTCTATGCTGACAATGGTGATGCTCAGTTTAGCATTGAAACCATAAATATTCAATCAATATCAGAGGTGGACAACTAAATTGTTACAGTTGCTAAATGAGATGAGAAAAAGATTTTTTTTCACCAAATATTTAGTTTGGACACTAAGAACGTTGTTTTGTTTTTTTCCTTCCTTCGTTGTTTTTATTTGTTTAAAGCTTGGAAAACAACTTATCTATTTTTGAATTGTGTGCTGTGCCATATGGAGGTGATTCTAGTCCTTTCGATGTTGCGATTATCTTTGTCCTTGAAGTGTAAATAATACAATGTGATGTACTTATAGAGCTGTGTTGAACAAAATGTGCAAACTGTAATGTTTTGTGAAGTGCTTCAACATTTTGACTAATTGTCCTTGATATTAAGATACCCACCCTGATCTCTTCATCTGTTGTTTTTTTTCTTAAACCCAAACCAAACATTTTAATGAACAATGTTAGATTGTAATTTTTCTTTAAAACTGAAAAGTGCATTTATCACAACATTCTGGTCACAAAACCATTCATCCTAATAAGTGCAGCATACAAACAAATTACAACAGAAAGTCTATCAAAATGTAGATTGCAAAGAATTGTACAGTACCAAATACATAAAATCATAAATTGAGGCAATACAAAATCAGATTACAAATCTTGTTGATATACTGAAAATAGAAGAATACAGACCCTAGATACAGAGAACCCCAATTTTTAAATATAATACTATTGCTACAAAGAAATACTTCAGAGGAAGAAACAAAACCTCACCATGAAGGAAGTTAAAGAAACATCTAACACAATGACAAAATTGCTTTAAAGCCAGTAGAAAGTACTAAGGGAACAAACAGGGTGATTTCAAGTCAGTAAATTCTATCTTTATTCTTAATGATGAAGACAGTCTTTCCCTTCCTCTGCAGGTATAAAGCAGTAAAAAGTCACCACACATCTTGCTTATCACATGTTTGCTTAGAGACAAAACAAAGCAGATAAAACTGCTTAATCTTTGGGATACAAACTTTTGAGCCAATCCTGAGCAATATATTGACCACCATCATAAGCAACGAAAAAGTTTTCTAAAATTGAGTGTTGTACCTGCAAAATAAGATGCAGAGTTAGAGGCACAAAAAGCGAGTCCCCAAATTGGAGAAGGTTGGGAGGTACCCAAACAAAATAATTTATTGAGCATATATCAGAATAGTGACATTACCTCTGTGTTTGGCATCAGTTCTAATTCCTGTTGCACAACATATGTTGCCTCTGGAGCCATAGTTGCAGTTGATATTGGATCTCTTTCATCTACTAAAATGGCATAATGGGGCCAATTACGAAGAGCCTGAAAGCAGGAATAAGTTTCTTGGTAAAAAAAAAAAAAAAAAAAACCTTTGCATCAAAGTATTGGTAGGATCTAATAAGATGGATGTACAACCAACCTGAAGGTCTCCATATTCCCGGAAAAGCCACGTTTCAGATGCCTTCAGAACATATATAAAACATGTCATACAAAACTCATATATGATCACAAAATTTTGATTATTTTCTCATAGTATAAAACTTACTCGAGCTTTTAGGTCCCAGCCAATAATTACTCCTGTATACCCTTCATTGCGATGTTTAACTACTTGACCTATGCGGAACTGCATATGCGATGGGCGCTTCCATCTGACATTACGAGAGGATGCAAAATAACCCCGTTCTTGTCTAAATCTTAACACTTCATATGCAGGGGACTCATTTTCAGCTATAGTTCCATAGTATGTATTGGGTGAAGAAACAGGTACAACTCCTGCAAAGAAAAGCAATCATGAAGCACTTTTACTTTTAAAAATTTTCTTGCAAACTGCAACTTAACCAGATATACTATACCCGAGAAAAGAAAATTCAGAGACTCCAGAGCAACTTGTGCCCAAGCCTCAGTGGATAACCAGTTGTCCTTAAAATACTGAAAATCTGCAGATAAAATCCTGCTAATGGCAGATGACTGTTCTAACTCCATGTTCATGGACAGCATGTATTGCAGGGGCACACATGCTAACAGCAGGCCGATCTGCACGGCTTCACGATATGTCAGTGGCATTCCTACTTCAGCAATCACTCAATCCATGACATCACACAGCAGCAATTGACGGTTCACTTTCTCGTAGGTTAAAGAACCCCGCCACATACACCTCTTGAAAGTTGTGAAGAGTCTCGCGACGCCAAGAGGCGACATGAACAAGAAATTTAGCACACAGAAACAATACAGTTCATCACATAACTTGAGGCAAACGAGGGAATTCTAAGAGAAACTTGGCCAAAAGAAACAGCTTTCAGATACGAGTGTTACAAAATCACAACAACGTCTGCTAGCTCCAATGCAAAATCGGCAACTTTGCTTCGAACGCGACCCTCGTCGGCTCTCGTTTTCAAACATTTCCACGACACTATCTGATTTTCGAACAGCCATCCAGAGGCTCAAATGTGCTACTTCAATCTTTTTTGCGGTACGAATAGGGATACATTAGCTTCACAGTAAACCCAGTAATTTCTGGACAGTTCGGTGGTGTTGGCAACAGTGCTTGTCGTTGTCATCAGAAAGAACTCGATGCAGGGAGTATCTCCGCAGGACCTCCCCACGGTCCTCCGATTGCAAATGGGAGACCTACTTCAGAGTTGGTCTCGACTAGCGTCTTCACCAGTCACCGAACTTGCTGTAACAGTCGAGGGGGATTTTACACACGTCATACTTTTCCGCGAAACGTAACAAATCCGAAATTAAATATACTGCAGACCGTCTCACGAGCGACTGAGTAGTGGGGTCGGTTTGTGGCGCCCTCTGCTGGGAGTCGTTCATAGGTCCTCCAGTCGAGGAGTATCGTTGTTGGATGAGTGAGGGGAGTCCCAGTCACAGCCCAGTGCCACCGCTCCTCCTCCTCCTCCTCCCCCCTCTTCCCTCTCTGGGACCAGCCGCGGCCGACTAGAGTCCTGTATATACACTACGGCTATACAGGACTCTATGGCCGACGTCTGTCTCAGCGTTGGCCCCCCCCCCCCCCCCCCGCCTCCCTGAAAACCTATACTCCAAAATTTTCGTTTGAAAAAATAAATAGTTGAAAACACCACCGTGTTACAATGCCGTCACAGAAGAGTAGTCTGAAAGTGTGTGTATGTGCGTAGCGAAAAAATGGGGGGGGGGGGGGGGGGCGGAGAGATGGACAAATAAAGTTTTATGTGGCGTGCCGAATGTTTACAGTGAAAGAGTAGCTGTGCGTCTGGCGGAGGGGGAGAGAGAGAGGGAGAGAGTTGTGCGCTTGTTGGCGGAGAGGAGGAGCGACAAACAAGGCCAACTATAAAAGTAGGAAAATAATACGGGGGCGCTGTGCCCCGTCCCGTCCCGCCCCGCTCGGCTGGCCGTGGTGCAGTGCAAGCAGTAAACGGGGCGGAGAAGGACTGCCGTAGCGGGCGGGGCTGGGCCGCAGCCTGACCCCCCCAAGCGGACCCCCCGGCCATCCATACACGGAGTGCCGCTCATACGCACACAAGTAGCCCATCATCCCAGCCCACCCCGCCGGGCCCCACGGCGCCGACAGACCATCGAGGGCGCCAAGACCGTCTTGGAGGGGGAGCCGCAGAACACGACAGCCAAGGGGGAGCCGCGGCCGAATGGGGGCGCATATGAGTCACATAATAAAAAGATACACCATGGGCAACTTTTTCGACGTCATGCAGATACCATATATAGAGTTAGTGCAGACAGTCTCGCCGACATGACGGCCATACCGTCACCGTCGCTAGGCGGCGACCTTTTCAGAGGGGCACCCCTCGAGCCGCCGCTGCACCCCCGCCGAGGCCGAGGCACTCCCCCGCCACACACACACACACACACACACACACACACACACACACACACACACGGCGGGGTAGATTCATTACTGTCCCCCGACTGTCCCGTACGACCGTCCGCCCCCTTCCGTCCCGTCCGGCCGTGCAGCGTGCATCAGCGCCGCTATGCGCCATGCACGCGCGCGCACACACACCACACACGCACGCACACGCACAGACGGGGGAGGGGCGGACGGCGATGAGCCCGGCCCCGTCTTTGTGCGTCCGGCGTGGTCCGGCCGGCCGTACATTATTTTCGATGTGGAGGATGAGATCGAGAGGAGGACCCGCCGAACCGAGCCGAGGACGTGGTGAAAGGATGAGATGGGCTTGGGGGTTGTTCTGTTCGGGGAGGGGACCGGGACCAGGATTAGCAGCGCCGCCTGAACAGAGCGCACGAGGACGGGGACAGGACAGCTGGCAGGGATGCTGGTCCGGTCTGGTCCCGGTCCCGGGGACCGCAGAGCAGTCTGACAAACAATGCGCAATGCGCCGTGCCCGGGAAACGGACGGTCTGGTCCCGGTCCAAGCCCTGTGGGTCCGAAGCCCCGCGCCCGCACCGCACAGGCGAGCCGCGAGCCCTGCTCCTGCTGCTATCAAAACGCGCTTCTCTGGCAGTGGTTCGGGCGGGGCGTGTTCAGGGGGAAAAAGGGGGGGGGGGGGCGCTGCCAGGCTAGGCACTGCACTCGTAGAGTTATTAGCACATAGAAAGGCCCCGCGGAGCTGTGGCTGCGGCCATGATATTGAAACTCATGGCACCGGGCTCAGTAGCAGGATCCTTATGATCAGCCAAACGAATGTTCACGCCGCTCCCAGTACTCGTCCGATAGAAGAAAGAATAATCAGAGCTTAAGCAGCGGGTGGCAACTCGGCTAGGCGGGCTGATACCAACTTCCCCGCCGAGTCCGAGCGGAGGGCCCGCGGCGCAATCGATCTGCACTCGCATCTGCCAACGGCAATATAAGAATGAAACTACACTCAAGCACCAAACCCCGGGTGAAAAAACAATAGCTTTGATTTCAGAAAAAAACGCCAGTATCTTTTTCAGCCCGGAAAATGCCATGGTTTATTTACATTAACGAATACAAGATATGGCGGCGTCACGGCGCCGCTCCCCGCGACTTTTTTTTTTTTTTTTTTTAAGGTTACGGAGACGTTTTACACGAAGACTTATGCAGCGAGCCGATTATTTCTCTCCTGCCACTGCCCCACCCCTAGGCATCGTATCAATATTAAAATAAAAATAAAAACACGAAAAAAGTTTACTGCGCATTGAGATTTTAGGATCCTAATAACTGTTTGACTCCGCCACAGAGAACAGAAGCATTAGCAACAGTAACCTTCTCGGCTCGCGGCACGGCACGCCGGAAGTAACTGACATGTTATGAAACTCGCTGCGGACGTGTCTTCCGTGTCGTCTGGCGCCATCTCGTCTCCCCGGTATGGGGGGGTTCAGGACGGAACGACGGAGCGGGGGCTTCCCTTCCCGCAGGCGCGGGAGCCACGACGGGGACGTACGACGGGGGCCTCGGGGGCCGCCGCGGCTGGCCGTCAATCCCATGATCCCGGTTCATCAACTCGGTGCGCGGGGCGTAAAGGCTGTTTATGACGTCATCGCCGAGTATGACGACACGGCGGCGGTGTGACGGCCCGCCGGGGACCTCTGGCGGGGACCTCTGGCGGGGACCTCTGGCGGGGGCCTCTGGCGGCGGGGGCCCCGACGGGGACCTCTGGCCGGGCTTATCTCCCCCGACGACGCACTGTCTGCCACCGCATCTGTAATTCATTGTCGGCGGGGAGAGGCTGCGGACCCTGGCCCACTCCTCCCCTCCGCCCCGCTGCACTCACGCTGTGCCCCCCCTTGCCCCCCTCCCCCTCCCCGGATCGTCCCCCTCCCGGAATAGCTATTAAAACGACAGGGCAACAAAGAGCACCCTCCCTCCTCCTCCCCGTCCGTGCATATCCATCCGGCCTCGCGGGGGCGCTGGTACTTACCCCGGCACACACACACACAGAGCGCCAGCCGTAAGCGAACTGGACGGCGGTGAGGGAGAAGCTGCCGGACGCGGCCGGGGGAGAGGGGAGGAGGGGAGGGGAGGGCCCCTGACTCTCTGTACACACATCCGGGCGCGCCCATACGTCACCGCCCCACGGAATGCATTTCCTAACGCGCTCTCTCTCTCTCTCTCTCTCTCTCTCTCTCTCTCTCTCTCTCTCTCTCTCTCTCTCTCTCTCTCTCTCTCTCTCTCTCTCTCTCTCTCTCTCTCTCTCTCTCTCTCTCTCTCTCTCTCTCTCTCTCCCTCTGCAATATTTCCAAGGGGTCCGGGAATAAAAATTTATCAACGGCCAGTTTCTGACCAGCCTAGCTCCAAACGCACGTGACGCCTGGTGGGTAGGCAATCCCAGCTCTTCCATGCACGCGTGTCGTGCGGGCTGGCCTACCCTGGCTCTCGCAGGCGCCCGCGGTCGTCTCGCCGACAGCTGGATGCGCGGGACCATGCATGTGAACGCGGCGGCGAGCACTGCTGTAATCTCATCTGCAAGTAACCTCCGGCTTGGGATTACCGCGCCGCACCAGGCCAGGCCAGGGCACGTCGCCGTTTGATGGATGGCACGCCGCCACAGCACGGCATGGGATGGGGGACGGGACGGGATTGGCTTCCTCCATGTAATCGCGTGATGTGTCTCCGAGGCTCAATTTCTCATCCGATGGAGAAGAAGAAAAGAAGACGGAGCGGATCTCGGCGACGCGGCGCGCGGCGCATGACAAGCTTTACAGTGCGCCGTCTCCGCTCCGCCGGCCCCGGCAGCTCCGGCAGCCCCGCATGTGAGGCCGCTTTGTTAGCTCAGGAGAGGAGAGGAGAGGAGAGGAGAGGAGAGGAGAGGAGAGGAGAGGAGAGGAGAGGAGAGGAGAGGAGAGGAGAGGAGAGGAGAGGAGAGGAGAGGAGAGGAGAGGAGAGGAGAGGAGTGCTCCCGCCGTGTCCTCTCCTCTCCTCTCACAGCAGCGGGCCGCCGTCCTGGGTGCGTCTCCTGGGCGCGTCTCCTGGGCCAGAGGCAGCTAGAGGCAGCCAGAGGCAGCCAGAGGCGGCCAGAGGCGGCCAGAGGCCGCCAGAGGCGGCCAGAGGCGGCCAGAGGCGGCCAGAGGCGGCCAGAGGCGGCCAGAGGCGGCCAGAGGCGGCCAGAGGCAGCCAGAGGCAGCCAGAGGCAGCCAGAGGCAGCCAGAGGCAGCCAGAGGCAGCCAGAGGCGGCCAGAGGCAGCCAGAGGCAGCCAGAGGCAGCCAGAGGCGGCCAGAGGCAGCCAGAGGCAGCCAGAGGGCTCCGGTTAGCCGGCTTTGCTGGTTTAGCAGTCATAAAATAAACGGCGCAGAAGTCCCCCCCCCCTCTTCTACGAACTCTGCGACGGTTCGGTCGGTCGGCGTTCCGGATGCTGAAAGAACAAGAAAAACTGCCATCGAAATCATTGGCCGGCCACGCAGGCCTGCCGACCCCACCCCCGCCTCCGCCCCCCCCCCCGGGGCCACTGCAGGGAGCGGACGCAGTGGCCTGCCTGCCCCCACGGCCAAGATGCCCCCGCCCCGCCCCCGCCCCGCCCCCGCCCCGGAGGCCGGCCGGAGGCTGCACCGTCGGCAGATTCGGCCGCCCCTACGCCGTGTCGCCGCGCCCGGCCGCACCACTCCGGGATACGGATACGGATATTGGACTGTCGGCTCGGCCGCTCGGCTCGGCTCGGCTCGGGCCCGATTGTCCAGGCCATTACCGATTAAATCGCAGAGCGTGCGGATTTGAATACAGCTCGGCTGGAGTGGACCCCAGCAGCCGCACCAGGCCAGCCGCAGCACCACTGGGGTCCTAGGGCCGTCGCTCAAACAGGGTTCGATATTTTATTCACAGCGCTCTCTCTCTCTCTCTCTCTCTCTCTCTCTCTCTCTCTCTCTCTCTCTCTCTCTCTCTCTCTCTCTCTCTCTCTCTCTCTCTCTCTCTCTCTCTCTGACTCAAACTGTGACTCAAACTGTGACTCACACTTCCGCATCTCGGTGCTCGAATACGTACAAACCGCTGCTGCAGTCCTCTGCATATGCCTTCTGGTTTTAAATTTTTGTTGGTTTTGTTGAAATACATTTCTCGGCGTCGCTTCCGGGAGACAGCAGGAGCTGGTTGTGTTGATTTCTCAGCAGCAGCCAGTGCGGCGGCAGCCGAAGCAGCTTAAACATTAATATTGACGTGCACCTTTAATCCCGGGGGCGGCTACAGCCGTGCGCCACGCCGTTTGTACCCTGCAAATATTAATCTTCCGGGGAAAAAAAATCGAGAGGGGAGGAAGAGGGAGAAGGGGGAGGAGGTGGGGGAGAGGAAGGAGTCCGTCGTCGTCTGCCCTTCACCCTCGCTCACACCAGCCTGTATTATTGCTTCCGGGGAGGGGGAAGGAAAGGGGGCGAGGGGGTGAGGTATAACACACGCACACACACACACACACACACACACACACACACACACACACACACACACACACACACACACACACACACACACACACACACACACAGAGGCGTGTGGTGAAGCGTGCGGCGTGCGGCCAATAGTAGTTGTCGTCATATTGCACTCCTCGGCTCGTCTTTCGCGCGCGCGATTTCAAGTCGAGAGGGCGCGATGAAGCTCCGTCCTTCTTCTTCTCCTTTTTCTTCTTTTTATCACCAGGCGCTTAGAGGAGGCGGACGTGGCACTATGCGGATCGGCGCAAATTATACGCCTCACTGAATACGAAGAGGGGAGGGAGGGGGTACATATTTTTTCCCTCCCGTTTTCGAGGAATCTGAAGATGGGAAAATGTTCTCTGTGATGATGATTGTCGTCTTCTTTCGCCCTCACACACCAAACGAGGAAAGAGCTAAGCACTAGAAGTTCCGCGCACCGGCAGCAGCGCGGTGTACGAACCCCTATACGCACGCGAGAAAATCGCGTCTTAGCCAGATCGGGCTGGGTTACATAAGAGTATACAGCGTGGTGGAGGGGGCACCGTGGGCGGCCAGGAGAGGATGTCCGGGGGTGCCCACGACACGCCGCGCCGTGCCGCAGCAGGCCGCATCCGTAAGACGGTGCACTCGTACGGCATCACACCTACCCTGCCCGGCCCTGCTGCCCCGTCCACCCCGGCAGCAGCAGCAGCAGAATGGTACAGTAAAATGTGCCCGCGTTTGTAAGAAAATCGTTTAAAAATATAACCTTTGTAATGTAGTACTTCGAATAACGGCTCAAGCGAGTCGCCCCCCCCCCCCCGGGCGGGGCGGCGGGGGCCACTTGTAGCGGCCTCAGCACCTTACTAATGAAAAGCGATGTCACCGCTGTCGCTCAGGCCCCGCCCGGTCCGGCCGCCTTTACTGCCGCCGCCTCCGCGACTTGTCTTGTGCTCCTCTTTCGCCCGTAAAATGTAAACGGCCGCCGCCGTCATCACGATCAAGCATAAAAGCAGCACAGCGGCACACGAGCCGAGCTCAACCCGGAGAGGCCGGCCGGCCGGGAAGGTGGATAAATACCGGCAATTACATTTCACGCTCCTCGACGGATGGCGGCCGCCTCGTCCCTGTTCCGCCACTGCTGCTGCTGCTGCTGCTGCTGCTGCTGCTGCTGCTGCCACTGCCGCCGCCGCTCCGCTTGACTCGCGCCATTTGGCCGCGGCCAAAGTCTTCAAAGGCGGCGACGAACGCCGCATGCCGGCTAGAGCTCTCGCTGCTGTGCCCTCTGCGTCTCACTCTTTCAGAGGCGAAAGGGTCACGACAGAGAGAGAGAGAGAGAGAGAGAGAGAGAGAGAGAGAGAGAGAGAGAGAGAGAGAGAGAGAGAGAGAGAGAGAGAGAGAGAGAGAGAGAGAGAGAGAGAGTGCGAGGGTAATTTCAATTAGGACGAATTTGCCTGCAGTCTTCCGTCTTCAATTAGGCGCCGCGCCGCCTGGTGGCGCCTCGCCCCTGGCCGCCTCTAGCCCCCCTGGGCTCGGCCTGTCGTTGGCAGCCTCAGCGGCCACGCCCCCTCCGTTCCACAAAAAAAAAAAAAACGACAAAAAAACATATTAGAAATGGGTTCATTTGTCCGAGCCCTCGCCGGTATTCGAACCCGTGCCGCAAATTCTCAATTCTAATCCATTCCGTATGTCGCTGTATTTTCTCCAACACTAACACAGACGGGATGAGCCACCACCGCGGAGCGCCGCGCCGCTCGCCCCGTTCGCCGTCTTTGCGGACGAGGTATTGTTTTAGAGGAGCCGTAAGATATTCTCGGCGGCGGAGATGTTTAATGTATGGCAAAATGGATGGGACCGGGCGGAGCGGGGCAGGGCGGGGCAGGGATCCTACTTACAATTTCCGATGAAGCCATCACATCAAACACAAAGAGAGTGCTCTGCTGTTTGGCCCGGCCACCGCTGCCGTGGCGCGCTGTGCCGCATATATGCGTCGTTTGCGATTGGAAAGGCATCTTCATCCCGCGAGCTTTCGATCGCAATCAGAAACTTGGCGCCCGGCGAGGATGGTTTACGGTTTGCTGATTGCCCCCCCCCCCCCCCTTTCTCTCTTCCCCTGCGTCAATTTCTGCGAGAGAGAGAGAGAGAGAGAGAGAGAGAGAGAGAGAGAGAGAGAGAGAGAGAGAGAGAGAGAGAGAGAGAGAGAGAGAGAGAGAGAGAGAGAGAGAGAGAGAGAGACTGGAACGGTGTGGCTAGGGGGATCGACGCGATGGGCTGAATCAGCTGTGCCCCAAACGGCCTCAAGGTAAATAAGCCCCGCGAATACGAATCGGGTCTGTTTGATCGCGTAAGCAACGGGCCATAGACTACACTGTGAGGCCGCATGGCGATGACCGTGGCACCCGGACACGCGGGGCGGGGGTGCAGCAGACCGCGCCACTGTCCCACATTCCCACGGTGGGGCCCCCACCGCCGCCACCGCCCCCACCGCCCCCACCGCCCCCCCCGCCCCCACCGCCGCCGCCCTCCCCGTTGTCGTGATGCAACGCGGTGAACACGAAAAAGCCGAAAACGGGAAGTAGCGCGGCGAGGCAGAGGCCTGTTGACCGCTGCGAGTCACGCATTTGGCTTACGACCCGCGGAGGAGCCGGAGGGATTCCACGGGGGGGCTGTAGAACCAGACCAGAGGCCGGTGCGTGTCGACACTCATTCCGATAGGGACGACTTTGCCGCCGTAACCACCGCGGCGACTTGCGGTGAGGACCCCCCCCCCCCCCCCCACCTCAACTCACCTTGCTGACACGTGCTCTTCTCACAGCGGCACGCCGCACGCGCACCAGAGAACGCAGACGGCGCGGCCATTAAAAACTTTTTTTTTTTACGAGTAACCGAGGCACTGCCATTCAAAGTTTATTCAAGGGGAATGATCGGGGGACTTCGGATCCTCTGTACTAAATCCCGCCCCAGGCAAATGCTGCGCCCCCTACGCGGCAAGCTGCCACCACACGGCAACCAAATAAAAAGATAAAAAGAAGAAAATAAAAAGGGAAAAAACCACACCGCTATTGCAAAAATGGAATCGCGGTAGAAATAGGGGGAAAGAAGAAAAAAAAAAAGAAAGTTTTTCCTCATCAGGAAAGTTGCGAGAGACCTGCGCGCGCCTTGCACCTATGGATCACCGAAGAGGGCGTAAAAGATGAGAGTAAAAGAGGTCAGGACGGGAGCCCCTTGGGGAGCCCCGCCAGCCCGACCCGACCCGGAGAGCGGACGGCGAAATCAATAAAGATTTATTTACGACGATGCCATAAATCGAGAGGGGCAATAAGTTTAACAGATGGACGCCGCACCATCTACAGCTCGGCACGGGCGCCTAAGTCGTCTGCTCATTCTGGAGTCAGCATTGTACCCTTCTGCTATGGGATCGGGGAGAGGGGGCAGCGGGCGGCCCGGTCGGCTCGGAAGAGGGTGTGTCCGCGTTTGTCATATCGCCCAGCACCGCACAGCCACAACTATCCCCACTATATTTCCAAATGGTCGAGATACTTTCCGTGCACTTAAACTATCATTGCTCCTCCTAAGGCGCGCGGGCGCGCGTGCACACACACACACACACACACACACAACGACGGGTCGCAAACACAATATGTCGTCCCTCTTCTTCTCTCCCCCTCTCCCGCTCCCACTTCAACTTTCCATTTCTCTTCCCCTTAAAGCAGTGGGCATGTCAGGAGGCTGAGCCCAAAGGCCAGTGACGGCATGCCCCCAGGCAAGCTGTGCCCCCCGGCACACTATCCCTAGGGGCCATGTGCCGGGGGGCCGGGGGTACACAAGCCCTAGGGACCATGTGCCGGAGGTACACAAGCCCTAGGGATCATGTGCCGGGGGTACACACGCCCTAGGGATCATGTGCCGGGGGTACACAAGCCCTACGGATCACGTACCCCCCCCCCCCTTCCCCCTTCCCCTGATGGTCGACCAGGGGCACACAAGCCCTAGGGACTGTGTACCCCCCGGAGGGGCACATCCAGAGTGGGGTGGGGGAGGGGGGCAAAGGGTTCCTTTTACACCTGGCAGGGCGGGGACGAAGTTTGCCGTATGGAAGAAGAGCTTGCTAATGTTGCTGCCCCTGTGGGCTCCTTGTGGGGCTGCCTCTGAAGTGTCGTCTTTGTCAGCTACGACACTGAGGAGCTGCGGGGCCCCCGTTTCGGACGCATCGCACAGGCCGCAGCCGGGCGAGCCGCGCGAGAAACGGACTGGACATTCGTCTGGACCACCAGAAGTGGCCCTTCTTTATTTTTTTTCCCCTTTTTTTTTGGTTGTTGGGGGGGATTTTAACAGAGGCCGTCACATGGCTAATTTTCTCAATTTTGACAAAAAAAAAAACGGTGTGTGGGAAAACGGTGTCTGATGACCGTCAACCCATAACATCGGTGGGTATTCGAACCCGCTCTCGCGGCGAAAAGTTCCCTTTTGAGTGTCCCTTCGGGCTCCGGGCGGTGGTCGGAAATCTCTATCGCACCTCGTTGTGTCGCCGGCGGTCCCCGGGCCGTGGCCGTATTTATTTGTACTCGAATTGCACTTTGAGGGTGTGTTTGCTCCTCCTGGCTCGTCAGGACCACAGCCCTCCTCAGAAACATCCCCGTCGGGGGCGGCGGGGGCCTCCTCCTCGGTTACGGCGGTCTTCTCCGCCTCGCCCACCCCCCGCCCGGACCCTGCAGCACCATTGCTGCCTGTTACACGACCTTTAAGTGAATCTTGACTCAAGCTTTCCTTGGGGGCCGGACAGGGCCGAGGCCAGGGCTTGGGGTTCAGGAGGGCGGGGAGGGGGGGGGGGATCTCTGCCGTCCCTAGAGATGCTACTGCGGCTGTCTGTTAGTGCGTGAGGCTAGGATGGACCGAATGGGAGCGGACAGATACCGGATAGCACACCACCCTGTTCGCAATGTGGCTGACGTGCTGAGGGGAGGGGCGCCTGGGCGAAGAAAAAACAGTACCGTCTTCAAATAAAATAAGCGAAAACATTCGGGTTGTAATTTCCTGTGAGTCATCATTCGAATCTCTGTGATCCGGTGACCCTCTCTGACGGCGTCCTCGGAGGCCGCCGTCGGCCGCCCCGCCGGCTGGCCACAGGGTCAGAGGGAGGGAGCAGCCCCGGCAGCGCCGCCCTTGTGTGCTCCGGAGCCCCGGAAGACAAGGACGGTATTACAGCCAACTGAGAAAACACTCCCTTCCCTTCCCCCTTCCCGTGTGCCACGCCACGCCCCCTCACCCCCGTCCTCGCCCTCGCACACACGACCGTCAAACTTTTCACCTCTGTATCAATGCCGACGTGTGTGTGTGTGTGTCTGTGCGTGCGTGTGTGCGTGCATACGTTGGGGGCTCCGGCGGTCTGTGTGTGTGTGTCAGGAAACACTCTGCGGATAGGACGAGGAGAAGGGAGACGTAAAAAGGGAAAAATATATTCCAGGAAGAAAGAGATCTCACAAGACGGAGAGAGTCTGCTGCGCTGGAAAAAATAACAAAAAATCTGCGGGGGTCCGCAGTAGTTGTTTTCGCTGTCGGTCACGGCGGGGGGTATTTTCCAAGAGGCGAAGGCAACCCTCTGGGCGCTGGACTACTTGAGCGGAACGAGAAGGAGAGGAAGCTGAACAGGAGGCGATCCCCGTCTAGTATTTGCTGACGTGGAGGGGAGGGACCCCGCCGGCCCCGGTCTCGGACACAGACCTGGGGTCCCGGTCGGCGAGGCGACAGTCGCCGTCGACGGCCACTGTGCGGAGTGCGGACCACAGGCGCTCAGTCATGTGGACGGACCGTCGGCGTTTTCGGCCGGTCGGTCCTCGGGGGTCGGCGTCGGGGTCCTGAGGGATGCCGCGGTCCGAAAGGGTTCCCCGGGGCTCTCCGGGGGGCGGCGGCGGACTGAACTGGACTGCCACTCCAGTCGTACAGTCGCCGCGACGGCCGCTGGGAGTTAAGCACGTGTTACAAACAGATCTCGCGCGGGGTGATGGGGTCCCCCCCCCCCCCGGGCGCCGGGAAGGCTGCCGGCTGTTTGCATTGAGCCAACACGCCACGCCCGGTCTCCACCTATGTAGTACCTCAAGCCGCCGCCGCCAATCCCAAACGTGAGCGCAGACACACCCCACCCCCATTCTGAACATACATACACACACAGAGCGGTTTTTTCCCCTCATCGTTAAGAAAAGAAAAAAAAAATACACGGAAAATTATTGTGATGAGGGGTAGCACCAGGTGCATTCACGGCGGAGTGCACTTCAAAAGACTTGCACGCCGTTCCGCCCCCTCCACTTCCCCTTCGCTTTCGGGCAACTTCTCTCCCTGATCAATCATTAAATTTCGGCCGATCGCTCTCTGCTGCTGGCGCGCGGCACACAGGAGCCTGGGCCGGGGCCGGGGCCGGGGCCTGGGCCTGCAGCGCAGCATACACAACGCCCCGGTGAACATTAACCCTCACAAAAGCCGACCGTTCGGCCAGAATTTTACCAGCCCCGATCACCGAAAAAAAAGTGCATTTTTCTGATAACAACGAACGACTCCCCGGCCATCGAAACTCCACAAACTTTGGGACATACTTCATCGAAAGCTTAACATCGGAGCAGCCGCCGGACCCTCTCAGAGTCCTCTATGGCAGAGCAGGGAAATGAAAAGAATACCGGAAGAGTGGTGGGCGGCCGCGCGCCCGCGCCCTGCTATTGGGAAGCGATCGAAGCCGTTAACGTAAGGAAAGTAAGTGAGTTAAGTGTCTGCTGGAGGCCCTAAGGCGCCTTTAAGGGCAGTAGGCTCAAGGAGCGCTGCGTAAACAGGGATTATCGAAATAAATGCGGCCTAATGCGTTCCGCATGGTAATGCGGTTGGTCCGCGCGGGGCCCGCGGCACGGCCAGGGGCTCCCGCATTAGCGGCACACCGACTACCCTCTGCAAAGAGCCAAGCAGACGGACACGATCAGGAGTACACTTTTAAGATTTTTTTTTTTTCAGGGATATTGAACACGAAGAAAAATTTTCTCCGGAAACACTAAAGTGGAGTGTGCATTGAGAGGGGTCGCACGAGCCGAGCCGGGCCGGGCCGGGGTCCGGGAGTCCGGGGTGTGCCCCATACGGGGTGGGTGCGGCGGTGCGGTCTATGCAGCCGGCTGGGCCCCCGTCCCCGCCTGCCGCCTGCCGCCCGGTGTCGTGCTGAGCTGACAGGTAAGCCAGGCCCGCCGGCGCGGGGAACAGGGGGCTACGGGGCCCCGAGTCGGTCTTGGTTTTAGGGGTAAGAGGATCAGCCCGGCTTGCAGTGCCTGCAGGACTTATGTGTCTGAGGTGTGAGACTGGAGATAAGGAGCACCGCAGGCACCCCGCAGCTGCTGGCTGTAATGCCGTTTTAAACGGGGGCCGCTGCACACTCCTCCGAGAAGAGCTTTTTAACATTCAGCGCCAGGAGGCTCGCCGCGAGTTTAGCAGACTCTTGCTGATTAGACCTCGCGGACCGGGCCGGGCCGGACCCTCGTGTGTCTCTGGCCCTCCGCCAA